>SNQJ01S0050669.1:7826-29557 GCA_010110895.2 Picea sitchensis | reverse complement strand
GCCCATGAGAGAAATTTAGCCCCTAAAATCATCCATGGCCCTTATTTATTGGGACAACACTTTTAAATTTAGACAGATCATCAAAGACTTAAGTACTTTTTGGAACAATGAATTTCATCCCTAGAGAAATAAAAATGGGTGACCAAGTTTTCTGGATATGATTATGAGATTCTTTACAAGAAGGGAAAAGAAAATGTGGTTGTTGATGTTCTTTCTATGAAATATGAATAAGAAGGCTCCCTCTTTTCCCTTTCATTCATTATCATTAACTAGGTTGAGGATGTTAACCAGGAATGGTTGCAAGACTCCAAAATTTCTAGCCCAATCCAAAAACTTTAACATGATCCCCAAGCTACTCTAGGGTATTTTTGGCATAATGAAGTGTTTCTCTATAAAGGTCGCTTGTATTTAAGAAAACAATCATCTCTTAAATCCAAGGTGTTCTTTGAGTTTCATGCTTCACCTACAACTAGCCATTCAGATTTTACCAAAACTTATGAACTTGTCAAATGATATTTATTCTAGGACAGTATGAAATAGGACATCCACACCTTTGTGGATGAATGTGATACATGTCAGCACAATAAGGGAGAGACTCTAAAACCTCATGGTAAACTCCAACTTCGTTCGCTTCAACCTACTATTTGGATGGATATTTCTATGGATTTAATTGTTGGATTCCCCAAATTAGGAAATAAGTTCATCATAATGGTGGTAGTGGATTGTCTTTCCATATATGCTCATTTATGTGCTCTTCAACACCCATTCACAATATATGTAGTGTCTCAATTGTTTGTGGATAATATATTCAAACTACATGGCATTCCTCATTCTATCATTTTTTACCATGATCGCACTTTTACCAGGAGTTTCTAGAAAGAATTATTAAGCCTCGAGGGAACCGAATTTCATATCATCCCATCCTATCGTCCCCAAACTGATGGCCAAATAGAAGTGGTCAACAAGTGTTTGGAAACATATTTGAGGTGTTTTGAATTTGATAGACAACATTAACGGCTTCACTGGTTACCCCTAGCTAAATCGTGGTACAAAACCTCTTATCATACTACCACTCACATGACTCCTTTTCAAGCAGTCTATAGACAAAAGCCACCATAATTTATCCCATGTACATGCCCGTTGTCTCCAAGGTTCAAGAGGTTGACCACAATCTTATAGTTCACATGACCATTCTCCATAATATCAAATAAAATTTGGTCATGGCTCAAATCTGCATGAAGCAACAGGAAGTTCAAGGTCATTTTGAACATCAATTTCCTGAAGGGTACTAGGTTTTTATTCATCTACAACCATACAAGAATATTTCACTCAAATCCCAATAGTGTCAGAAAATTACCCCAAAATGACATGGTCCTTATACTATTCTCAAATGTGTCGGGCTAGTTGCCTATAAATTAGCTTTACCCAGTCACTCCAAGCTACATCTTGTTTTTCATGTCTCATGCTTGAAGAAATTGATTGGCACCAAGTGCCATACCCATACCAACCTACCAGATTTGAATGAATAAGGTTCCATTTGGTTGCAACCACAAGCTGTATTGGACAAGTGAGAGCATTGTCTCCATCAGTGCACCATCCATGATTTTTTGGTTCGATGGAAGGATATTCCACCAGAAGGTTCCACCTGGGAGTTGTCTTCCATTCTAAAACATTTTCATCATATTAAGCCTTGAGTACAAGGTTCTTTTTCAAGGGTGATGTTATGTTTGGGACCTAACCTCCCTAATCCTTCACGTAGATAGAATAATGCATTTTCCATTTAATAAAGGTCGACATTAGTTAATAAGGTCGATTGAATAAATGTGAAAAAATTGTTGATAATGAGAGGGGGGGTGAATCAATATCAATTATAATTTATCACCTTTCAAAACATTTAACTTTTCAATCAAATAAATGCATCCCAATATATAGTAAAGAGAAGAAGAATAAATGGACAATGCACAACAAATTTAATGTGGAAATATACTCCAAAATGATTTTATTATATAATAACAAGATTACATTCATAGGAAGCTATGACTTCAAATATTATCCATATCCAACTAGAAGGAGGCACTAACCCCATGATTTATAGGAACCAACTTGAAGGAAGCTACAAGTCCCTAGATTCTCTAGTTCCAACTCGAAGGAGACTCCAACACCCTTTCCTTGCCCCTTCCTTCCACCATAAAATATGTATATAAAAGAATCAACATGTCACTGTCACTGTCTCTTTAACTATCATTGATACATCATCATCAATAGACTTGGTCCACATATAGATCCTGGTTCTACATGGGTCCACATACAAAACCCAAGAAGCATATAAAAGCATGTGCCAATCATGTGCCAAAATATCCAAATATGAGGCTCACAAACTAGGTTCACATAGAGATCCTAGGTCCACATGGGTCCACATATAAACACCAACAACCTCATAACAAAATCATGGAAACATGACAACTTCATAACATAGCATACAACAACACCACGACCTTACGGAAACATCTTAACCTTATAACATACCTTGAGAATAGGAAATACCTTAAGAGAATCCTTTAGACTTCTCTTGCACACAAAAAGACACCCCAGACACCTTGTGTGCACCTCAAACTTTATATCTTTCTTGGTTTCCCTAAAAATGAAAAATTCTATCTTGCATTTATAGTAATTTTGTCCTCAAAAATTAGCCTACAATAAAAATTATACAATCTGTTGGCTACTTACCAAAACAATAGTAATCCGAGAAGTGCTCCAAGTCACTATACTGCCGCACAAAGTAAGGTAACGAAATAGAAGAAAACCATAGAACTCTACTGAGAGTAGGTTTACACAAAAACGATAATGGACCTCAGTTGTACCCTAAGATACCCATATTGAATGTGGTGAGTATAACGAGGAATTGCGCATTGTGATAGTAGCGAAGTGGCGTGTTTGGGTTAGATGAGGGAACGTCATGACTGTCATTTTCTCATCCACCCCATTTAATGGCCAATCAGAGATTTAATTCCGTCTGTCAACACATCCAGTCCCTTTTAATATATTTATCCATGAGGACAAGTCTGGAACTCCTCGAACCCATCATTTCCTTGTCTAGTTAGTGCCGATGGTTGGACTTAGTTAATTATGGTAAGGATCAATCTACTGCTAGCTTAGGGTTCACTTTCAACTAGGAGGTATATTGGGTTACGAAGGCTCTTAGTTGACCGAAGAAAATTCCTCCAAGTCTGTGGTAACCTATGTAAAACCGAACCCAATAAACCCAACGCTAAAGCAAGGATTATGTTTACCCTTTTATGTTGATAAAGTTCCTCGAGGTCTTGCAGTTCAAGTAGGTGCGCATAGGAGGAAGTGGGTGTTAAAGAGGAGGTCGAAACCTTACTTCATAGGCCTATGTCTATTCCCTTTTTACTACAATATAACCATTTAACTACTTACCAAGCTGAGTATAAATTAAATAAAATTTGAAGAGTAAACACTAGACTATGGTTCAGTAATATTAGGAATTAAATTTGAATACACCGAGTAGCATAGTTTTAAAATAAAGGTTATTCCTCTGATTGTAAATCTAACATACATACTTAGAACTTAATGTAATTAGAAGAATTTTTTTTTAATGACAAAATTGGGGTTTATTATAGATGTTGACATGGTGGGGAAGTGGGACACGTGTCACCCAGGTTTGATATGATTTGGGGTGATTTTGGTGGCTTTCACCTATCCATTTGATATCCATAGATTGGCTCTAACAGTTCTCTACTAGAGGGATGTCATGACATCTAGTCAGGATTGTTAAATGCTTGACGACAGATTCAAATTGTTGATTGGTCTCACTTAAAAAAAAGGTCCAAATGGATTTGGATCATCCATTGCAAGGGCGCATTTGGATTTTTGTAGAATAGGACTTAAATGAGAATCCGAGAACATGGATGTGAGGAAAAATATTGAACTTTGAACAGAGTAATGGGAGATTGAACGAGGACCATTGATTTTTCCATGTTCCAAAGAAAAAATTGGCTGAGGCATGAAACATTTTATTATGGAGCCACCGTGGACACGTGTCACATTCTTATTCTCCCATATTGTTACTAATGTAGTGGATAGGGGGAAATATGTCACCCATATTTGAGTATTTTACCCTTTCATGTGGTGGGATTCACATGTCCATGTGGTATATTTGGATTGGCCCTCACACCACCCTATTGGTTGGATGATGTGACACCTGGCCAAAAGTTTTGGTGTTTTGGATCAGATTTGGATTGTCGATAGGGGGAAAACTTATTTAAATATTTATTTTTCATCGAAGGATCCTCTTTGGAGTGCTTGAGGCTTGGATCCAAATGTGACTCCGAACAGGGTACCCCAAAACTATATATTGACCATCGATTTTGGCAAAGTGTGCATGATAATATATGAACCATTGGTCTTTTGTGGTCTTAAGAATTGTTATTTCTACACTCTTAGGCCGTGGTATTGTGATAAGTCCCCTAGACTATAAAATTAGGATATTTTTAGGTGCACAAGCCCTTTTGTCCTACGCCAAGCCACTTTGGGATTCTATAATCCCCTTTTTCAACGCGACAATCTTTTGAGGTATTAATTTCTCGTTATACACACCAAGGCATGTATTTTCTTGTTTTAGAGGTTTTTGACATTAACTTTCTGTTGCTAGATCATCTGATCTCATCCTTATAGCCTCATCTATCCTTCATTTGATTGCAAGAACAAATAAAATACTAACACATGCAACCATTCCTAATGGAAATCAACTACTCTTAATATAAAAGAGAATACAATTTTTAGAATTTTATTATTCTTCAACTATTTCTTCCTTCCCGATTCTATGGTCATTTCTTTTTCCAAATATATTTTGGAATAAGACCCTATGGTTGGTAGTATGAAAATATCTTCAACATGAAAATTTATTAGTGGAGAAGGAGACAATGTGGAGTTGAAGCGCTCATCAAAATGAAAAACTCTTTGAAACAATAAATATCTATAAACAGGATAAAATAACCCACATCCCTTCATATTATCATATTAACCAACAAATATTAGTGGTTGTCTCTTCCTCTCCATAGCTTTACATATTTCATCCAGACTTTAGACCCACGTTGAACTACCAAATACTCTAAAAGAAGAGACATTGGGTTGAACATGGCTCCAGAATTCATTTGAAGTAATATGTAACACATCCTTAGAAGGCATACGACTTTGAATGTAATTGGAAAAATTGACTACTTCATCCTAGAAGCAAGGTTCCATGTTCTTGGACAAAATTATGTAGTTTTCCATCTCTTTCACTGTCCAATTCTTTCTTTAAATAACAACATTTTACTAAGGGATTTAGGGAATAGAGTGTTAATGTCGAATTCCATGTTCTCTACAAAAATATCCTTGAAGGCCTGATTGATATACTCCACCCCATTATCAATGCATGGTTTCTTAACGAAAAGACAGGTATGCTTCTCAACAAAATACTTGAAGGTATTAAAAGTAGCGAAAAATTCACCATTATAATTAAACTAATTACAACCAAGAGAAATGCGAGAATTAATAAATAAAAGCAAGTGAATAGT
This sequence comes from Picea sitchensis, assembly GCA_010110895.2. Lineage (NCBI taxonomy): Eukaryota > Viridiplantae > Streptophyta > Pinopsida > Pinales > Pinaceae > Picea > Picea sitchensis. The sequence goes on along the minus strand of SNQJ01S0050669.1, from coordinate 23,978 downwards.
GAGCCCATAAAAATGAATGAGTTAGAAATGACATGAGATCACTATGTACCAACTCAAGTGGTGCACATACAGGAACTTAACGTTAGGACATAAATCTTTATGTTTTTTTCCAAGACCAAAACCTCACAAACTCCACTAGTGAAAGAATATTTATGAAGACCAATAACCAAATTTTGTGTGTCCAACTACTTCAAATACATATAGCTTAGATGACCGTAAGCAGGTGACCAAATCTTTCATGACCGATTATACAAAATGAAATGTATGTAGAGGAAATTAAAAATGGAACCAAAGGAGAGGGGCTAAAACAAAGTAGAAACCTATACAATTGAGGAGGTATGATAGCATCTTTAAGGAATGAGCATTTAATATCCTGGGATTCTCTAGTTCTTGGTACAAGCTCACATCATCATGAAAAATCTATTGTTTTACCTAACCAAAATGCAAAATATATGATAAATATAAAAAGTAGATTGGTAGAGATTTCAAGAACAAAGACAATATCATTCATGCACCCAACATATAACTACATGGTTCATTATCCTAAGACATGAATTTTTGTAGAGACTCTGATCGTTACATGTTAAATCCTACAATTATGTGTGGAAGGTAGAAACTCATGAGAATGACTAATATGATGTGATGCAACACAATGAAGTATATATTTGTCGGAAGATGCATATAAAAATTGAGTAGACAAATCATACCCTTTACTATATGAGGAAGATGAGGAAGGTTTGGCTACTTGAATGATATATTTTAGTATATGACTTCATTTCAAAGTTTCTAGTTTCAATAACATTTGGATTCAACAATACCCAAAATGTAGCATAAAATATATATATTTCACTTGACTTCTTCTTGTGTGGGAGGTAGAGTTACTAGACATGGAATATGGAGTAAAAACTTCAACATGCCAAAATATGACATAAAAATTATATACATTTGATTTGACTTCTTCTTGTCTTGGAGGTCGAGTTACTTGACCTGGAAGATGGAGGAAAAACATTTTGTTTTTTCATGATCTTTGTAGGGAGACTCACTAGGTTGAGGAAAAATAATTTCTTTGTTTTATCTTGTTTTTGCTTCTTTAAATTGTGCTTCTACGAACCAACAATATAATCTAATTACATAAGATTCGATTGTTCCCTTTTAAGAAGCTACATAAAATATCAAAAGAGTAGGTTTTAAACTCATGTCCAAGTGCATCCATAGTAATGTAAATTATAGAAAAAAATACTAGTAAAGGAGATTTTACCTTAGATATAATAAAGAAAATCCACTCTTGATCTAATTTTTTTCTCCAAACCCTTTCACTTCTTCCAATATTAACCTAATTTCGACAAGGTAATATTCAATGGAAACATGCTCATCAAGTACAAGTGATGAAAATTATCCTTCCAATTGTGATGATTGAAATTTGTTGTCACTACCAAATAAAGGAGCCAAGTTGTCCCAAATTTATATAGGAGTTTTAAATTGAATAGTACGAAACAACAAAATATCTAAATAATTAAATCCAATCAAACCCATGTCTTCAACAAGTTTGTTTCAATAAGTAAATCTCTCAACTTTCTTGGTAAGCACTAGTTGAGCCTCAAATGATATTTTCCAAAACCCTTTAGGATGCAACAATTGTTGCATATTGATTTTCTATATGTGATAATTATGTGGATTTAGGAGGTCACTAGTATTTTATTCCACCATTTGGCCAATAGAAAATAAAAAAAGAACACTATATATGTATCTTTGCAATGCCAACTTTGTTTTGAGATAACTCAAAGAATGATAACAACAAATTATTGGTGATAATCACATTCCAATGGGTCAAATTTCCATGAAATCAAATAGTATTTAACCTTATTTTTAGTTATTGTTTTTTCTCTCTCAATTCTCATCTCTCATATATAATCAAATAAAAATTCACCAAAAAAAGACTAAATAGGAAATGTAATATCATACAAATAAAAAATGTTCTCTATGAGGGAGGCCTCATGCATAGTAGTAATGTGAGAGATAACATATAAACAATATATCTACACAACATCATTCACAAAGTTATTGCGAGTGAAACTCAAATCAATATCTGAATCCTAAATGGACCATTCATGTTCTACCAATGGGGAAATATGAATTACCCATATAGCAATTAATCTGGGAAGAGAAACAACTTTTAAATCATGCCAAAGTGTATTAGAATAGATGAATTTGATAATTAACCAAAAATTGTTTGTAGATGTGAATGTGAGAAGGAAGAAACCCAATACACCTATGAGCTTGAACTCCAGAATCTCTACCACCTCCATTTAGCATTGTCTAGAATGACTATGGATATAGTAAGATGCTCATTGTTCAATATGTTAAATACAAAGAGATGAGATAGAGAATTGATGAATGGGGAGCTTGATATCTACATCACTTAGAAAAAAGCATCGAAATTGGTTGATTAAATTCATAAATTTGGACACTCAATCCTGAATGTTGTATGTAGAGGAGGCTATCTTAATTGATATGAAGATAAACAATGGCACTATCTAGGACAATAAAGGAACATAGATCAACTTTCTCCTCTTCTATTTTATCTGACCTGGATCTTGAAGATATGATCTAGATCTTGAAGTTTAGATAGCTTGAAACTATCTCATCCACCCCATTTAATGGCCAATCAGATATTTAATTCCGTCTGTCAACACATCCAATCCCTTTTAATATATTTATCCATGAGGAAAAGTCTGGAACTCCTCGAACCCATCATTTCCTTGTGTAGTTAGTGCCTATGGTTGGACTTAGTTAAGTATGGTAAGGATCAATATACTGCCAGCTTAGGGTTCGATTTCAACTAGGAGGTCTATTGGGTTACGAAGGCTCTCAGTCGATCGAAGAAAATTCCTCCAAGTCACAGTGGTAACCTATGTAAAGCCTTCGTAACCCAATAAACCAAATGCTAAAGAAAGGATTATGTTTACCCTTTTATGTTGATAAAGTTCCTTGAGGTCTTGTAGTTGAAGTAGGTGCACACAGGAGAAGTCTGGAACTCCTCGAACCCATCATTTCCTTGTGTAGTTAGTGCCTATGGTTGGACTTAGTTAAGTATGGTAAGGATCAATCTACTGCTAGGTTAGGGTTCACTTTCAACTAGAAGGTATATTGGGTTACGAAGGCTCTCAGTCGATCGAAGAAAATTCCTCCAAGTCTGTGGTAACCTATGTAAAACTGAACCCAATAAACCCAACGCTAAAGAAAGGATTATGTTTACCCTTTTATGTTGATAAAGTTCCTTGAGGTCTTGTAGTTGAAGTAGGTGCACACAGGAGGAAGTGGGTGTTAAAGAGGAGGCCGAAACCTTAATTCATAAGCCTATGTCTATTCCCTTTTTACTACAATATAACCATTTAACTACTTACCAAGCTGAGTATAAATTAAATAAAATTTGAAGAGTAAACACTCGACTATGGTTCTGTAATATTAAGAATTAAATTTGAATACACCGAGTAGCATAGTTTTAAAATCAAGGTTATTCCTCTAATTGTAAATCTAACATACATACTTAGAAGCTTCTCTATGGAGATAAGGTAACCATCGTATTTTCCCATACAGTCCGACCCCCTTTTACTCACAAGATCCTGAAACATGAATAATAATTCAATAATACCCAAAATACACTAAGGATAGAAATATATATTGCATTCCTTCCACTTGACATAAAATGTGTGCACCTTGTCTTTGATAACATTTCTTTGTTCACTACTATGATGTGTGCAATACAAAAACCAGGTGGTAACGACTCACTATCCTAAATGTAAATTACATTTATGCTTGGTTCCAATGACTCACTAGCCTATATGTTCAATTACAAAGGGTTATGGATCATGGACATTAAACTGTGAAACCTTGCCTCATACATCTCATTTGCAAAATTAATACACATTTGTTTCTATTAAAAATTTGGTGACATCGACACTGCATTATTATTTAGGTCAGAGTATAACTCTGTAGAAGTAAAAATGAAAAATATGTAGGTCCTTCCCGCACCCTTATTTGAAACCTATCTCATCGGGTGACCCTTTTCACCCTGATTATTGTGATCACTATAATTTTTAACCTTTTTTTATACCTCATGGACCCATACCCTTCCTGACACACTTATTTACCACTTATCCCATTGGTTTCCTCTTGTTTCCTTGATCATAGTGGTATATATCACTTATCTAATTTTTCCTCTGTGGACCCACCTCTCATCCCCTCATGGATCCCACTCTCCATGAATAAACCAATCAGAAACTGAATAATGAACTTATTTACCTTCAGCCCCAAGTGAATAATGGCATTCTTTCCATTCATGCCAAAATAGAATACATAGAGGAACAGCTAGGTAGCCACATTGATGAATTCAATTCCACCCTCAAACAATTCATGAAACAATTTTAGGATCATTCCTCCTTGGACCTACCTTTCTATATTGAAGGTGTTGACTCCAACCAGCCTCTGCAGTCTCATTCCAACTCCCTACCTTATGACCCTCATCTTTATAGAGTTGAGGTGAACAAATTTAATGGCTTAGATCCAACAACCTGGGTCAGTCATATGGAGCACTGCTTATCCCTCCATGGAATTTTCTGATGAGTTGACCAAACTTCATTAAAAAATTATTTTTTTGGATCCAGAACGGTGGAAATGATGGAAATGGTGTATAAATGCACGCCAAGGGTATGTTTCTTGGTCACAATTTGTTACCAGGTTGTATGAATTCTTTGACATAGACACCCACCATTTAGGATATATGACTAAGTTGAAAGAGTCTCGAACAATGGAAGATTTTATTATTTCCTTTGAGCACTTGGATTTCCAAATGAACGCCATGACAAAGGATTTCTTTTGGGAATTGTTTATGAGTTGTCTCAAGGATGAAATATGATCCCACATGATAATGGATGTCTCATAGACTTTGTTGGAAGAAACTGAACGTGCGAAGGAGGCACAATAGGTCATATTGGCCTAGAGTAAAAATAATTATTTTGTTCTCGACCCTAAACCCGCCATCTCTTCCCCTCAATTCGCTCCTATTAAGCTCCAAAAATTAACATGTGTGGAAATGGTTGAATTCCAACTCAACGATATTTTCTATAACTATGACGATAAATACTCTCCGAGGAACATGTGTAAATAACATAAACATTTTAGGGCCATTTCAGAGGATGTTTTAGATGAAAATTTTGAGCTTTCGCCTAAAGCAATGCTACCCCAAAAAGATGATCTTACGCTTCCCTCTAATCCTTTTGAATTTGAACCATTGATTACGTTAAATTCTTTTACTAGATTTTTTGCTCCCCAAACCCTCAAATTGATTACTTACATCAAGGACCAAAAAGTCATCATCCTAGTTAATAGTGGAAGCACTCATAATTCCATTCATCACACTCTTGCCAAAGAAATCAATTGCTATATCTGTGATTTCAACAATTTTCAAATCATGATTTTCAATGGTGATTCCATGAAATGTGGGGGCCATTATGCAAATGGGTTCCTACAAATTGGTGAATGTAACCAAAAATATCACATGTTTTCTAATGACATGCGTGGTTGTGATAATGTGTTTGGTGTTGAATGCTTATGCACTCTTGGCCCCATAACCATGGATTTTAGGGATTGAACCATGGAATTCTAACATGACAACCAAAAATATAAACTCCAGGGCATTACAACAGGTTCTTTGAGATCATCGAATCCCATTGAATGGAAAACTTACTCAATTCCCATTGCATGGAAAATTTGTTCTAAAATATCCTTGAAGGCCTGATTGATATACTCCACCCCATTATCAATGCATGGTTTTTTGACAAAAAGACAGGTATGCTTCTCAACAAAATACTTGAAGGTATTAAAAGTAACGAAAACTTCACCATTATAATTAAACTAATTACAACAAATAGAAATGCGAGAATTAATAAATAAAAGCAAGTGAATAGTGAGCCCATAAAAATGAATGAGTTAGAAATGACATGAGATCACTATGCACCAACTCAAGTGGTGCACATACATGAACTTAACGTTAGGACATAAATCTTTATGTTTTTTTCCAAGACCAAAACCTCACAAACTCCACTAGTGAAAGAATATTTATGAAGACCAATAACCAAATTTTGTGTGTCCAACTACTTCAAATACATATAGCTTAGATGACCAAATATTTCATGACAAATTATACAAAAATAATCAACATGTGAAATTAAAATGGAACCAAAGGAGGGCTAAAACAAAGTAAACCTATACAATTGAGAGCTATGATAACATCTTCAAGAATGAACATTAATATCTAGATTCTCTAGTTCTTGAATGGCTACATCATCATGAAAAAAATCTATTGTTTTACTATTACCAAAATGCAAAATATCATGAAAAAAATCTATTGTTTTACTATTACCAAAATGCAAAATATGATAAATATAAAGTAGATTGGTAGAGATTTCAAGAACAAAGACAATATCATTCATGCACCCAACATATAACTAAATGGTTCATTATCCTAAAACATGAATTTTTGTAGAGACTCTGATCGTTACATGTTAAATCCTACAATTATGTGTGGAAGGTAGAAACTCATGAGAATGACTAATATGATGTGATGCAACACAATGAAGTATATATTTGTCGGAAGATGCATATAAATATTGAGTAGACAAATCATGCCCTTTACTATATGAGGAAGATGAGGAAGGTTTGGCTACTTGAATGATATATTTTAGCATGACTTCATTCAAAGTTTCTAGTTTCAACCAACATTTTGATTCAACATGCCAAAAAAGCCATAAAAATATATATATTCTTCAATTTGACTTCTTTCTCTTGTCTCTTGGAGGTAGAGTTACTAGACATGGAATATGGACAAAAAACTTCAACATGCCAAAATATGACATAACAATTAGACACATTTCATTTGACTTCTTCTTTGTCTTGGAGGTCGTTACTTGACCTCGAAGATGGAGGAAAAACATTTTATTTTTCGTGATGTTTGTAGGGAGACTCACTAGGTTGAGAAAAATATTTCTTTGTTTATCTTGTTTTTTGTGCTTACCTTTAAGGGTATTAGATACACGAACCAACAATATAATCTAATTACATAAGCTTTTATTGTTCCCTTTTAAGAAGATCACATAAAATATCAAAAGAGTAGGTTTTAAACTCATGTCCAAGTGCATCCATAGTAAAGTAAATTATAGAAAAAAAATATGAGTAAAGGATCTTTTACCTTAGATATAATAAAAAAAATCCACTCTTGATGTAATTTTTTTTCTCCAAACCCTTTTACTTCTGCCAATATTAACCTAATTTTGACAAGGTAATATTCAATGGAAACATGCTCATCAAGTACAAGTGATGAAAATTATCCTTCCAATTGTGATGATTGAAATTCATTGTCACTACCAAATAAAGGAGCCAAGTTGTCCCAAATTTATATCGGAGTTTTAAATTGAATAGTATGAAACAACAAAATATCTAAATAATTAAATCCAATCAAACCCATGTCTTCAACAAGTTTTTTCTAATAAGAAAATCTCTCAACTTGCTTGGTAAGCACTAGTTGAGCCTCAACTGATATTTTCAAAACCCCTTTAGGATGCAACAATTGTTGCATATTCATTTTCTATATGTGATAATTATGGGGATTTAGGAGGTCACTAATATTTTATTCCACCATTTGGCCAATAGAAAATAAAAAAAGAACACTATATATGTATCTTTGCAATGCCAACTTTGTTTTGAGATAAATCAAACAATGATAACAACACATTATTGGTGATACAATCACATCTAATGGGCCAAATTTCCATGGAAATCAAATAGTATTTAACCTTATTTAGTTATTATTGCTTTCTCTCTCTCCCTCTCCATCTCTATATATAATCAAATAAAAAATTCACCAAAAAAGACTAAATAGGAAATGTAATATCATACAAATAAAAAATTTCTCTATGAGGGAGGCCTCATGCATACTAGTAATGTGAGAGATAACATATAAACAATATAGCTACACAACATCATTCACAAAGTTAGTGCTAGTGAAACTTGAATTTCAATCACTCTGTCACTTTGATTTGAAGTCTTTTTCAACTAGATTCTAATGCTTCGGTTTTTAATTTTGTACAAGATGATTGTTGCTTAATACGGAGACTTACCAATGAAATATGAATTACCCATATAACAATTAATGCAGAAGAAAGAAACAACTTTAAATCATACCAAAATTAGTGTAGAATAGTTGAATTTGATAATTAACCAAAAATTGTTGGTAGATGTGAATGTGAGAAGGAAGAAACCCAATACACCTATGAGCTTGAACTCCACAATCTCTACCACCTCCATTTAGCATTGTCTAGAATGACTATGGATATAGTAAGATGCTCATTGTTCAATATGTGAAAATACAAAAGGAATGAGATAGAGAATTGATGAATGGGGAGATTGATATCTACATCACTTAGAAAAAAGCATCACAATTGGTTGAGTAAATTCATAAATTTGGACACTCAATCCTTAATGTTGTATGTAGAGGAGGCTATCTTAATTGATATGAAGATAAACAATGGCACTATCTAGGACAATAAAGGAACATAGATCAACTTTCTACTCTTCTATTTTATCTGACCTGGATCTTGAAGATATGATTAGATCTTGAAGTTTAGATAGCTTGAAAATATCTCTCAAAAAAATGAGAAGGTATTTTCATAGAATTTTTTGATACCATGATATATATTTAAAAAGAATATCTTAGGAGAAAAAGACATCGTAAAAAACAAAAAAAACTTGTACAAGACAAAATGAAAATGATTTGTTAGATTTGTTGTAATTAAATACAAGTCAATGTCTTCTATATAACAATGGAAGGGGTCTATTATTCACAAAGAGGTGTGTGTCACACCTTGGACGATAAGGATACCTACACGAGTATACGACTAACACTAGTTGGCTACATTGTAAAAGAACACTAACAACTATAACTTGAATTTTGAGTAGACCATGTGATCATTTCCCCCCATTTAGTTACAACATAAGAGGGAGGGTGTGATCCATGTGTCTCCTTCTCTAGAGAGAAGGAACAAAAACTGGGACATTATTTTCCTTGTGGGAGGAATTAGGGGCTACGGTGACCTGATTGACACATAATCCTTCTATGTGGAGGCATTGACATGAACATTTTGTTGATTTATACATGCCACTTAAGTCCATTCCATTGCAATGTCATTGGTCTAGGTACTACACTTTGTTATTAGAGGTTGATGGTGGTGAGGTTTGTTGTGTATCAAGTTAATTCATTCATGAACATTTCAATGGGACTCCTAGCTAAAATAAGTGAATCGTTTCTAAAACAAAAATATCAAGTGCATATAATAACTCATCTCTTCTAACTTATAAATATAATTGTCAGAAAGAGGAAGGAAGGAGAACAATCATGTCCCAACCCTATGTTACAATTAATTTCTTTGAATTAGTCCTAGTAGACCTTTTTAATATCGAATAGCTAAATTTGATATATGGTTCTTTGAGAAAAAAAATTGATAAAGTTTTAAATGGTCTAATCGGTATCTCAAACCTTAACAAGAAAATGACAAAAATGAAATTCTCTTAAATCTCCTTAGTTTTGATAACTCAAGAAGTTATGTAAATTGATATTATAAAGATTGAAAATTTAAATAATTTCTTTAAATAATTTTTTTCTCTACCCCCTATATATATTATAAAGATAGCAAGCTCTTTCATCATGGTACATGCTAGGATTTTTCCAATCCATTTTACTATGTAAATCATAAAATATGTATTTTTAACATTGTTAATTGTTTTCTTTAAATTAACTATAACAAAGAGATATCTTTAATCTTCTTAAATGAAACTTATTAAATATTAACTTATTAAATGAAACTTATTAAATATATATATAATTGAAAATACTATTCTAAAAATATTAACTACCTAATAAAATTTTATAATTAATTTAAATTATTTAAAACGTTACTTACACTCACTGAGTATATTTTTTAAAATGAATTTTGCGGCCAGACCGCTAAAAATAGGGCATATGCGTAACCATCGTTTCCCAATAAGAAAATCTTCAACCTAAGCATCACCATAAGAATAGCTGGAACATCCATTGAAAAGAAGAATTTCATTCATTCTTCCTCCATTTGTTATTACCATTATTAACGTTACATGTTATCGATCGTATCAAAATTTAAGTTTATTTGAAGTCATGTGTCGGTGGTCAAAGATGTCTAAGCGAGACGTGGATTATGAAGTCTCGTAAGCCTCATTTAGCACTGTATTTCCATCTGCAGATGGTATATATGAGAATATATCGTAATTAATGAACATTGATATACATGAAAATATATACAGTTATTATTGTTGGAATTTGAATAAAATACTAGCTGTTTTCAACATGCTGAATCGATTGATTTGGTTTTGGATTTTAAATAACAAAAATGTGATTTCGTGGTAGATTTATAGTGATCCTGCCAAAAAATCCATTTGGTAGAACAGTTAGACAATGTCCATCTTAATCCATCAAACAATTTTTTTTGACGCTTTGGGTTTATATATTACTCTTCAAAAGACGTTATGTCTAAAATTGTGACCTTCAACAATGAAGTTTTGATAAGAAACTAACTATTCAATATTGAAGTTTATGGTAAAAATTCTAGTTGGTGATCCCATTTTTGCAAGGATGTACCTATTTCTATAGATGTAGCGAGAATTAGATGTCTCCTCCCTACCTAGTAATTATAAGTTTCCTCAAGGTGCCTCCACTTCTACACAACTTTCACACCAAAGAATCCATCAATGGCTTGAAGAGTAACTTTTATAGTTATTTCAGTTCCCTCAAGTTATCTAACAAAACACGATTGTATACACTTTATTTCGATTACATTTAATGGAACAATTTTCCACATGGAAATTTTTTTGTTGTATTGAGGGAACTAAAAAGGCCTATCATATGAAAAACAAATAAAGAAGAACACATCAACATACAAGAAAAGAACCAGCACTAAAGTCTTCTCCCAAATTTAAAATCCAACCTTACATTCCATTGTTTCCAGCATGAAAGTTTCCAGTGGTGTTTAAAGATAAAGTAAAATAAACGTCGCTCATGAGTATTAAAATAGAAATACCATAAAAAAACAAAAAGAGCGAAAATCTAACCCGGCATAATACTTAAAAAAATACCTTTATTTAAATATTTTTCAATTGTTTAAAGCAAAAAAAGACCTCTAAAATGGATAAAAATTGACATCAACATTCATTTATAAACTTTTCATTTATCTCCTTACCTACCAATTCTACTAGACTATGAAATCGACATTTCATATTATTATAACTTGTCATAAATACATTATCTCGATTTTGTTGTCTCTTGTAGGAGACAACGATGAAATTTCAACCATGGCCATGACGTGCAAATGTGTATTCTTAATAAATAGTGGGCTAAAATTTCACACATATGGAGTCATCATGGTAAATAATTAAAATTTAATCAATTGTTTATTTTATAAAATTGATTAAATTTAACTAATAATAAATTTAATTTGAAGGTCATGATCAAGTTAGACACTAAATTGGTGTGTATGGTGACACCCCTTGTTATGTAGGGACAAGGGACCCTCCTCACAAGGGGATTAATTGTTAAAGTCTATGAAGGTATACACACCCTACCCTCTATGGATTAGAACTCTGCTATCTCTTTAATACATGAAACACACATGTTCTAAACATTAGGCCCAATCTAAACCCAGATAATAGTGTATTTCCATGACACATTCTAATTGACATTAATATTTCCTTCTATCATGTTTTAAGAGGAATAAAAAGAAAATTGAAATTCAAATCTCTTATGTTTAGACTAATCTATGTTGGTGTACTCTATATTTATGTGATTAATTTTGTACAAAATTTAGATGTTATATGTGATGGAGAAATGGGAAAGACATTGAAATCTCTTGAATATTCAACTAGAAATTGTGCATCTCTTCTTTAATGAAAACATGAAGATCACATAATTGTTGAAGTGAGTTATGGTGATGATTTTAACTATAATTAGAAGTAATAAATACATTCATTAATATTACTTATAAGCACTTAATATCTTGGTATATTAATCTCAATTAATATCTTTTAATTTCTACTACCTCAACCATTTGAGCTTTTTTAAATTTGTTTAAAAAAATGGTGCAATTAAATAATTATTTGAAGATGAGAATCTACTTTAATAACCACTTTTCAATAGTATTACATTTCCTTTTCCCATCACTTCAATATTCCCATTCAAACTCTGCCCCATAAACTTAACCCCACATCCATTTCCTCCATCTCCTACAATCTAGAAAGCCCACTTTTGTAATAAATGTATAATAATTTAATTTTAAGGTGACAACCAAGTGAGACACCAAATTATGTATGAGACCCTTTATTTGTTGTACAAGGGATTCTCCTTTGAACAAAAATTTAGTTTCTAAAGTCTACAGAAGTGTACATACCCTTCCCCTATATTTGAACCTAAGGACCCTCCTAAGAGGAAACACTTGTTCTTAACCGCTAGGATCCCCGACAATGGATTTATTTTTTATGAACATTTGAAATTTATCTTCAAATACCATGGATGCAATATCAAAACAAGTTTTAAATACACTATAGATGTTGACTCTAATCAATCCAAACTCTATCGAGAATCATTAGTATACATCACCTAGAAATCAAGAAGATTTTGGACAAGATGACCTCACTGACACAATTAATAACACACATCCAAAACACTTTAGGCATCAATTCTATTAAATAAAATAGGCTTCCAAAATGTTTTGGTGATTTGAATTGATTTGTGTAATTTAGCTAAAATTAATACTATGTCCAAACATTACAGATGAGGTGTTGCTTATTGGTTTTGTTGTTCATGAGACGAGTGTGTTGTTTACAGGTTATTGTTCTTGAGAATGATCAAATGTGATTTTGTCACCTTGTTTATTAATGGTGAGACCTTGTTTATCAATGGTGAGAAATTGGTGGTGTACCGTCGAATTTAAAATTATTTTAGATCCCATAATTATTTATTTTAGATTGAATGCGGTATAGTATATCGCAAAGTAGCTATGTAAGGAAATGTTTTTTGGTTTCCTGGTTTAATGAAATACCATGTTTGCATATTAAGGAGATGTTTTTGGTTCTCCTGGTTTAATGAAAAACCATGTTTGCATATTTAGGAGATGTTTTTCGATCTCGTGAAATACCATGTTTGCATATTAAAATATTTTTTTAATAAGGTTTGACTTTGGTATTGAGGAAGGGATGAGATACTATTTGTTTGAGTTATTAATACTTCTTAAATGATATAGATTAAGTCTATTATCTTCACATGTTTTTTTTGGTACTAGTAGGTTTCATTAATAATTGAATATTTTTTTTATTGTTTATTAATATTAAATTTAATTAATATTCTTGTAATTATTATTAAATTTAATTTATATCCTTGTAATTATTAATGTAGATTTTATTTATTATTTAATTATGAAATTTCTATGAACTTGACATAATTTTTTTTTAATTTGATATAAGTTTTCTTTATTGTTTTTAAGTTCATTAGATTTAAAAACACAATATTTAACAAGATTACTACTTAACTAAATGTTTGTCCAAATGCATACCTGTTAAAACTTTTTATTTTTGTATTTAATTCTAAACCTTTATTTAAAAATATGGTTACTTAAAAATATATTTATTTAAATGAAAGAGTATTTTATAATAGTATTTATCACACAAAGAAGTTATTTATAGAGGAATTTGATTCAAGCTTTTTTGTTTTTGTCTTCAAGAACATAATATTTAATAATCATAATATTTATTTGAATTATTATAATGATAAAAAAAATTGAATAAGGATGATAGTGAGAATACTTATACCAAGTTCCTCACTATAATAATATTTCTATCAAGCCTCCTCAAGAAGAGTAGTTTTACAATTTCTACCAAGTTCTTGTTCTTTTCCTTGGATTCGATACCATCAAGAACCAACCCAACATACACATCCCCAAATTCATCATGAGGAATGTAAGTCCTCCATAAATCTTGCATGCTTTTAATCTTCTACAATGAATTTTCCATTCTCTATTCACTTAAAGTTCTGTAAAACACTCAATAAATTGATATTTGTTAGATGATTTCATACAACGACTACATGAAAACTTTGCACCATTTTTTCAGAATATTTTCCTTGGATTTCTTGGACTATTTTAAAATTCCAAACTCTAGTGTGCACACCCACACATTACTATATGTAAGTTTTTAACCTGTGAAGTAAAGAAATGCATATAGATTCTTAAGAGAAACAAAAATTAATCAATGGCTCATACACGGAGTACATAGAGATTTTATACCAGAAATCCTCAACCAGGAAAACCTTTCTTATATTCATTATATCGAATTTCACCATTCACCATACAATATATATACAATGTTTTTAGGTATTCCGTAGATGCAAAAACCCTAATCCATAATTCCCGGATTAATTTACAAAATCACTAAAAAATAGCAAAACCTGCCCCAAAAAAAAGTTTGGGGCAGTGTGCGTAACCAGCGGGAGGCATACTTGCCCCCCCCTAGGAAAGCACCCAACGCACATGAGACAAAAATCACTACTAGAGGGATCATCAAACGCAGTTTTCATATCTGGCGCACCCACAAACACACATGCAAAGAATATAACACATACCCAACATTCTCCCACTTGTTGTTTTCTTTGCATCCAAGGGTCCAGGGGATTATATAATCAACAATCCAAGGAAACAATACCCATTTTTAGTGTACACTAGGAGAACTTTTCTGTGCTCACAGGATTTGTTAATGAATCTGCAACATTCTTCAAAGTGACCACCTTTTCTAGCAACACCTTCTTTTCCTCAACCATGTCTCTCACAAAGTGATATTGAATATCAATATGCTTTGTCTTCGAATGATAAGATGTGTTCTTTGCCAGTAATATTACACTCTAACTGTCACAATCTAATCTCACTGCTTGTTGTACCAACCCAATACCTAAACAAAATCTTTGTAACCATACTCTTTCCTTGCTTGCATGACTAGCTGCCATGTATTCAGCTTCTGTAGTTGAGAGTGCCACTACAACCCGTATTTTCCTCATCCAACTAATTTCTTCTCCAAATAGGTTAAAAACATACCCACTTGTACACCTTCTTAAATCTAGATCTCCATCCTAGTCTACATCAACAAATCCATGTATGTCCAACACTCTATCCAATCCTGACCTTCCTTGGTAGCATAATCCATAACTGGTAGTACCAGAAAGATACCTGAAGACCCTCTTTACTGATACCCAATGCTCCTTCCCTCGTTTTCACATATACCTACTCAAAACTCCCACTTCATGTTCAATGTCTGGCCTAGTAAAGAAAATTGCATACATTAAACTGCCAACTGCACTGACATATGGAACCTAGGACATGTCCTCTTCTTCTTCCTATGTCTTGGGACATTGATCTGCAGATAAATTTACACATATAGGAATAGGAACCTTGACTCGTTTACTTCCATGCATATTAAACCTCTGCAATATCGTCTCAACATATTTTCTCTGATTCAACCAAAGTTTCATGTTTTCATGATCTCTTTTAATTTCCATTCCCATAATGAAGTTAGCATGACCAAGTTCCTTCAAGTCAAATTTAGATGATAGTTGTGATTTCACCTCCTTAATAACATCCATGTTATTTCCTACCAACAACATGTCATCAACATACAACACTACATAAATGAAGTGATTACCAACCTTCTTAGAATATACACAGTGATCAATCCTCCTTCTTACAAATCCCAATCCTAGGATGTATGTGTCAAAATTTTGGTACCACATCCTAAGCGATTTCTTTAGACCATATAGTGACTTCTTTAGCTTCCAGACCATCTCTTTGTTTCCCTTCACTATAAATTCTTATGGCTACTTCATGTAGATTTCTTCTTCCAAATCCCCATGTAGGAATGATGTCTTCACATCCATATGTTCCACTTCAAGATCAAAAGTAGTAGCAATAGATAAAATAAATCTAATAGAAGTTAAATTAGCAACAGGATAAAAAAATATCACCAAAGTCAATTCCC
>SNQJ01S0050668.1:14903-43802 GCA_010110895.2 Picea sitchensis | reverse complement strand
TCTTGTTTATTCTGCTATAAAATCTGAATTTTTTTCTTTATAACTTGTACTTGGTGGTTGTCATCTATATCTATGTTTCAAAGGGTCGGTTTCAAAAGGAATATTTATCATTTTTTATCTTCATTTTCATTTGCAACTATGCACTGCAAACTTGATTGTGCGCTGCAAAATTCACTGCATGCTACAAACTTCACTACACACTACAAACTCCATTGTGCATTGAAAACTTCACTGCGCGTATCAAACTCAACTGCACGTTGCAAACTTCATTGTGCACTGCAAACTCGACTGTGCGCTGCAAACTCAAATGTGCGCTAGTATACAAAGAAATTGTATTTTCATCAGAAAATTTAAATTCCTATCTGGGTTCTTCTGAAATTTTTTATGAAGATGAATCATAATATCATTGACTCTCTAACCAAAAATTATCCTGACCCATTTTTTCATTTGGGATAAAAATTGAAATCATCACCTACAAAAAAGTTTGCAGCGAATCGTGAAATTGCATTGCAAACTCTAACAGTCTGATAAATCTGAGTTGTAGGAGAGATGCCACCTGTCTGAGGAGGTTCGAATGGGTTCTCAGATATCACTTAGACACCAAGGGACACTTATACCTAAGATTCAACTCCACCAAATCTCCATGCAATGAGCTGGATGGAGTTTCATTTATTCTAAAAGACAGTTTCCAGGAATTAAGGAATTAGTTGGATTTTTTGTTTGCTACATATATATAAGGCATATAATCTAATGCATGGAGTATGTTGTGAACTCCTAGAGACATTATTGATGTAATTTTCTATTTAATGAGTGAGAGGACTCCAAATAGGACTAGAAATAGGGGAGAGCTTGTTGGCATCCCAACAACCATCTCATGTTTTCAGTATTTTTATGAATAACTTAATTTACAACATGAGATTTTTAAAATTCATTGTTTGGCATGTATATATGATCTTCTTTATTGTTATCATTTATAGATTGTTGTTTGTATGATTTACAATAATTTTGAGAGTGTTATTGTTGTTGTATTCTTTCCTTTTGTCTGGTTTGAATTTCATGACTTCCAACATGAAATTCAAATGCCATTTCATTTCATTTTCTACAGATTTTTTACGCCAATGGACGAACTTCATGGTTTGGGAATTTTTCACTACCTCTTATTGAATTTGTATGTTGTATATCATTGTTGCTTGTAAATTTTAAGAATGTCTTTCATGAGTTGTGTTTCCATAATTGTTTATGGCTCATGTCTTGTGTTTCTAGAATGTTGCGTGATTGATTAAAAGCAGGCTACAGAATTTGGTTATTCGAAACTCTTTTTGTTCTGAGACTGGTTTGAAATGATTTACCTGACCTTTTATGACAATCTTTGAATGATATCAAAAGGATCTAGTTATCATAACACAAAATGTTTGAAATTTTATTATTAATGACATCCTACATAACCCATTTTGTATAACAAATCTGGGTCATAAATAATTATCAAATGACATGAGGGTTGGATGATGCTAACGCCTCCATAAGCCTATAATGATATCACTTAATCTTGTAATACCAAGTATAGAAGCACCTTATCTCAAACTTTATTCTGATGCTTGAATTATCATATGTTCGAATTGGTTGGAACTAAACATAGTATTCTTGTGGCAAAAACACATGTTATATGTGGGGTTAAAAATTTCGAACTGTGAACAATGCATTTTGATCCAACGTACCATAAACATCATTGACACTTTGTTTATATCGTTACCATTGCACATGTCACTCTCATTTAAGATTGGGATCATATTGAAACATGCATGCTTTAGACACCAATGACACTCGCAACCATTATTAAAATAGTTAAATGATTGATGCGTTGGGGATTTGTGATCAATAGATATTTGAATGGTGATTCAAATATTGACTACAATTCTATGGCCATCCTCTTAATAGTCAATGGTTAATTAATTATGTTTTCATTGATTATTTTTCAGGAGTAAGGTGTCTTTGTTTGACCCAGTGATAAGCTCGAGGATAGTCTTGTGCCCTACAAAATGAAGTGAAGCATGTAGTTTTTTTTTATGTCAAATTAGATATGCAACTAGATCATGAATTGTTTGTCTATTCTCGCATCAAAGAAGGAATAGAAAATAGCAGGTTTGGGGATTCTCGTCATTCCACAGGGAGCGGTTTTTGAACACCATTTACAATCAAATGAAGAGGAATTTTGGGAAACTGTTGAAAAACCACCTGGGAAAAAGGTCTATTTACCTAAACCTATAAGGGTTTCTCTAGAAACAACATATTCTAGGATCTACAAGTGAATCTTCAAGGCTGATGTTTCAAGATTTCATCTGCAACAAACTGGAGAGGTAATTTTTTGGGGCACATTACGGGAAAACGGTGAAGAATTTTAAGAAACTGCCAAAAACCCATTTTGCAGAACGGGTTTCTTTAGCTTACTCGCAAGTTGATTCCAGAAATGGTGAACGGTTTAGAAGTTACGGATTGTTCTTTGACGTCCAATTTTCCAGATTTCACCTAAATTCGTCAAAGAAGTTTCCATCTCATAAACAAAAGATTAATCTAGAGGAAACATATTCGATCATGCATCTGAATGATTTGATCTATATTTGATTAAAACCAACTCTGTTTTAAGTGGCTCCTAGCCCACTATTTTTGTAATATTTTTTATTTTGTGAGACCCTACTCTATCCTATAAGATAGGAGAATTTGATCTCAAGTCACTTTAAATACTGTTCATTTTGTAAGCAACAGATCATCTTGGCTAGAACAGATTATAGGCATGTGACTATCAAAACTATATGGACAACTGATCTGAATTTGGATTTAGACCAATGTGAAAATTGTTCCATCTATGTTTTTCCTTTTTATTATGAAATATCGATATGTTACGCAACTTTTGCCTCTTTAGCATATGATATTTCATTTCATTGAATGCTTTAAAATCTTGTCTATAACTTGTTGTTCCATATTTTATCACTGTGATTGTTATATCAATTTTAATATCATGATTTATGTCTGATGTTTAATTGATGGATGAAATGAATGCTTCACATAAAAAAATTCTTATTGTAATCATTCATAACTATAAGATCACTGGATCATATGTATCTACTATTTTGTTCTTATATCCTAGCTGTCAATAGACACCTTGAATTTATTCAGGAGACATCAGTACGAGCCTACTGCAGATTTCTTTCACAGGAGAGACAGTTGGAGTTTTGGATCATACAGAGGCATAGACACATTAAGAAACTAGTAACAGGTTAGCTTTATTTGCTTCTAATTTTCGTCATTTTATTTATTAGTGAAACACGAAAGTTATTTGATCGGCTTTGACCATCACTCTATCTTTGTTTCAAATCATGTTTTATTTATGATTCTTAGATATGTGATTACAAAACAGAAAATACAAAAATATGTGTTTTCTTTATCTACTTTTGAGAACGATTACAAAACATTGATTTTGAAAGGCTTTCACTAAAACTTGCAACCTGTAATTATTCTATTCATAAATGACATGTTCATATTTACCTTTTTATTTAATACATTTGTAAATAATTAGATTAAAGTATATATATTATTATAGTTTTAGCATTAAGTAGTTTATTTCTTTTCTTTGTTTTAGGACTTTAGTTGGCTAACGGAGCCATTAAACCCATCAAAATAGATTACACCAAACGGCTCGGGTTAATTAGACAACCCCGGTTCGGATCTATTCTTCCAGTTGACGGCATGTCAAATTTTCCCATCAACAAACGACACTAGAAGGAGGGATGACTGACAAGCTGGCCTTGTAGGATCCTTTATTTCGAATGTATTTAATTTCCCCATGGCTCCCCAAGTCACTGTGTTGGAACATTCTTTCCACTTCTCATTACCTAATGTTCCCAACGAGACAGTCTCTCGCTTGTCCAAACTCACCTTTGATGATGGGGGGGATGTATCTGCTAAAGACCACCTTAACAAGTTTTGGTGCAAATGCATCAAACCTAACATTTCTGATTTAAAAGTTTTGTGCATATTATTTGTTTTTACTTTTAGGGGTCGGATTAAACATTGGTTTGAGTCTTTCCCAACATATCACATTTTTTATTGGTTTCAATTTGTAGAGGAATTTTTAGATGCTTTTGAAATCTATGATGACAATCAATTATGTGAAGAATTTCAGACTTTACTAATCAGTGACAATTCATCTCCGGAAGGCTTTTCAACAAGGATCCATCATGTTCTTTGTAAATTTAATATTAATGACATGTCATTTGTACTAAATCTCTTTTATGATGCTTATGTTCCTTTCATCCAGTCATATTCATTCATGAATGGCAAACCAGTTAAAAATCCTATCACTTAATTGCGAGAAGAATTTTGTTCGCGGGATGAGAAGAATTTATCCGAAAATTTTGGACAAGGAAGGTAGAACCTATTAAAAAGGTTCTTACCGACAATCAAACTTGTTTTTCCTCTGAATCATTGTATACTTAGTCCTCAACCATCGTGGAAGAAGATTTGATGTTGAGTCAAGGTCAATGTCCATATTCTTCGAACTCTTTCTCTAATCAATACTTAAACTCATTTATTGAAGAATAATTAGGTGATGAAATCGATCTTAAGCATTCTAACATCCCAATGAAACTGATCAGAGATGTAGATATGAAATTGGAAGAAGAAACCTTAAACCTTCATCCTCAAATCGTACCTTATCAACATGAAAGATTAGATGTTTGTCATGAAAGTTTTGAATTATCAATCATACAGGAGGTAAATCTAGGTGACCATATTATGTTGAAGAATTTATCACCAAAACAGAGTGAAAGTTTTAGAGAAAGTGAAGAGGAATGTATTGAGAATACCATCGTTAAATATCATAGCTCAAGAGATTTGTTTCACGTTCTCATTTATGATTCCTTTTACTCTTTATATCCTGATCTCTTCTTAGATTCTGGTGGACATGATACTTTACCCACAGTATCCTACTCGTTTTCACCACAATCAGAGCCTTTCGATATGCCAAGATTTGGTGAAATTAATTCCAAGCATAACATTTATGAAGTCGGATCTGACACTCTTTCACTTTCATCACTCACATGGGAAAAAGACATGTTGCAAGATGATTTTACACAGTTTATTTTTGAAAAAGACAATTCACTCTGTCTTATGGAGATCAAACATTCTACATTTCATATTCGTTCTTTGATTAGCGAATTTTAATGTTTATGCTTCGCATTTTGAAAATATCAATCTCATCAAAGGAAGTGTTCGAACTAATGATCTAATTGATGTCATGAATCCTCTTCTGATGTGTTCTCCATTGATATATCCATTTCATCAAAGTCATAGTTTGCATCCTAATTTTTATGACAGGATCTTAGAATGGCTTGAAGATTCGTACAAAAATAAACTTAGAATGGCTTGACATAATTACAAAATGGTTGGAGGATTCATACAAAAAGAATGTTCAAGGGAATGGTAAGGCCATGCTTGCTTTGTTTTTAAATGATGATGATAAAGGTAAGTATGATATTTTTTTTCATTTTTTGATGTACTACCATCCTTGTTAGTAATATTTGATTTTGTTTCCATTGCAGGGTTGGCGTTACTCCGATGGCTACATTAGAAGCATGATTTTACTTAGTGGTTTGATTTGTTTAGTAGTTAGGGTAGGTTTAGGACTAGGTTTTCATTTAGTTTTATTTCTCACTGTTTCTCTTTGTAATAATGTAGTTTTTAACACAAGTGGGTGCACCAAGAGTACCATAATATGATTGTTGTCAGGGAAGTCCACTTTGACCCTTTTCTCTCAGCTTTTCGTTGAACATTTCCTTTCAAAAAACGCAGTATCATCATGAAATTTTTAAATGAAAAGTAAAGAGATAAGTAAATATGAACTGTAAATTCTACCCTAACCCAAGGTACCACGAGTAGGACTGCACTCATATTAATAAGGATTTTTCTCTTTTTCTTTTAGTCTCTCTCAAGAGATATTTCATTTGATGATTTCAGATCCACCCTCTTGTGAATATTTTTAATTTCCTTTTTTTTGTTTTTGGTTTTGGTTCTTTTCATTTTGGCTTGATTTTGATTTGTTTTCTGAATAATTGTGTATGTATTACCATTTCATTTGTTGAAAGGAATAAGAACTCTCATTCTTTAGCAACACTTGATAACTTTTCAGGCACCTAAGCAGTAAGTATTAAAACGCAGAACAACAGAAGGAAGTTTATGTTCAAACAATGTTCTTGGTTTCTCATTAAAATCACAGGAAAATGTGATTATCCTTAACAAACTTATAACGCCACCCATGTTTTAATGAGAACAAATCAGTGTACTTCACCATCCTAGAGATGATTTCTTACAGAAATCTAACTATCCAAATCATGATGGAATTCATCAATATAGAAAAATAATTTGTAAATGATCAAACTTTTTCCAAACTATGAGATTTTCAGTATCACCCCACTCTCTTGAATATCATGAAGTTTCTGCAAATTTATAAAAAAATTCTAGAGATTTGTAAGCACTACAATGTGTGGGAAGTGTTTGCAAACCCGTCGAGACACTGAACAGGTCTTCTTGCAGTGGGTAAATGCACTCATGATACCAAGGTAAATTCGTCAGGGTACTGAACAGGTCCACTGGCAGCGAAGCAATGCCGGGTTTGAGAAGATTCTCAGGTATGTCTTTTAATTTGATCAAGTGTGAACATGGTTTTATCATAAATGGACAACTCTTGGATGGGATAGGAGTACTAGAGTGGGTTAAATGGCATCCCTACCGAGGCTATAGACACTTGCTAGTAGCAGTGGCCCTGTCAATGGTATTGGAGTTATCTATATAAACATTGCTACCCCTGTGATCGAAACGAGATACTGGATTACAATTTTTTGGACAGAACTTTATCCAATGTTATGACTGTGTTATTTTTTCTGAATTATTGTCGAGATGCTTGATTTGCCATTTAATTGTTTCTAATAGTTATTTCTGAGTCATCTATTCCTTGATATAAAGTTCTGATGATGCAGAGATACCTGCTTCTCCCAGTGAGTCGCCATTGTTGGCAGCCCAACAACCATCTCATGTTTTCGATATTTTTATGAATAACTTAATTTACAACAAGAGATTTTTAAAATTCATTGTTTGGCATATATATATGATCTTCTTTATTGTTATCATTTATAGATTGTTGTTTGTATGGTTTACATTAATTTTGAGAGTGGTCTTGATGTTGTATTCTTTCCTTTTGCCTAGTTTGAATTTCATGACTTCCAACATGAAATTCAAATGCCATTTCATTTCGTTTTCTACAGATTTTTTATGCCAATGGACGAACTTCATGATTTGTGAATTTGTCACTACCTCTTATTGAATTTTTCTGTTGTATATCATTGTTTCTTGTGAACTTTAAGAATGGCTTGGATGAGTTGTGTTTCCAGAATTGTTTATGGCTCATGTCTTGTGTTTCTAGAAGGTTGCATGATTGATTAAAAGAACGCTACAGAATTTGGTTATTTGAAACTCTTTTTTTTTCGACACTGGTTTGAAATGATTTACATGACCTTTTATGACAAGATTTAAATGATATCAAAAGGATCTAGTTATTATAACACAAAATGTTTGAAATTTTATTATTAATGACATCCTACATAACCCATTTTGTATAACAAAGTTGGGTCATCAATAATTATCAAATGACATGAAGGTTGGATGATGCTAACGCCTCCATAAAGTTGTAATTATCTCACTTAATCTTGTAAGACCAAGTATAGAAGCACATTATCTCAACCTTTATTCCGATGCTTGAATTATCATATGTTCGAATTGGTTGGAACTCAACATAGTATTCTTATGGAAAAAACACATGTTATGTGTGGGGTTAAAATTTTCGAACTGTGAACAATGCAATTTGAGCCAACACACCATAAACATCATTGGCATTTTGTTGATATGGTTACCATTGCACATGTCACTCTCATTTAAGATTGGGATCATATTGAAACATGCATGCTTTAGACACCAATGACACTCGCAACCATTATTAAAATAGTTAAATGATTGATGCATTGGGGCTTTGTGATCAATAGATATCTGAATGGTGATGCAAATATTGACTACAATTCTATGGTCATCCTCTTAATAGTCAGTGGTTAATTAATTATGTTTTCATTGATTATTTTTTAGTAGTAAGGTGTCTTTGTTTGACCCGGTGATAAGCTCGAGGATATTCTTGTGCCCTACAAAATGAAGTGAAGCATGTGGTTTTTTTTTATGTCAAATTAGATGTGCAACCAGATCATGAACTTTTTGTCTATTATCGCATCAAAGAAGGAACATAAAATAGCAGGTTTAGGGATTCTCGTCATTCCACAGGGAGTGGTTTTTGAATGCCATTTACAATCAAACAAAGAGGAATTTTGGGAAACCGTTGAAAAACCACCTGGGAAAAAGGTCTATTTACCTAAACCTAGAAGGGTTTCTCCAGAAACGACATATTCTAGGATCTGCAAGTGAATCTTCAAGGCTGATGTTTCAAGATTTTGTCCGCAACAAACTGGAGAGGTAATTTTGTGGGGCACATTTCAGGAAAACAGTGAAGAAGTTTAAGAAACCGCCGAAAACACATTTTGCAGAACGGGTTTCTTTAGCTTACTCGCAAGCAAATTCCAGAAATTGTGAACGGTTTAGCAGGTACAGATTGTTCTTTGAATTGAAAGTTTCCATATTTCACCTAAATTCGTCAAAGAAGTTTCCAACTCATTAACTAAGGCTTAATCTGGAGGAAACATATTCGATTATGCATCTGAATGATTTGATCTATCTTTCATTAAAACCAACTCTATTTTAAGTGGCTCCTAGCCCACTATTTTTGTAATATTTTTTATTTTATGAGACCCTACTCTATCCTATGACATAGGAGAATGTGATCTCAAGTCACTTTAAATACTGTTCATTTTGTAAGCAACAGATAATCTTGGCTGGAACAGACTATAGGCATGTGACTATCAGAACTATATGGACAATTGATCTGCATTTGGCTTTAGACCAGTGTGAAAAATGTTCCATCTATGTTTTTCCTTTTTATTATGAAATATCGATATGTTACACAGCTTTTGCCTCTTTAGCATATGATATTTCATTTCATTGAATGCTTTAAAATATTGTTTATAACTTGTTTAACATATTTTATCACTGTGATTGTTATATCAATTTTAATATCATGATTTATGCTTGATGTTTAATTGATGGATAAAATGAATTCTTCACATAAAGATTTTTCTTACTCTAATCATTCATAATTATAAGATCACTGGATCATACATGTCTACTATTATGTTCTTATATCCTAGTTGTCAATAGACACCTTGAATTTATACAGGAAACATTAGTATGAGCCTCTTGTAGATTTCTTTCACAGTTGAGACAGCTGGAGTTTTGGATCGTACAGAGGCATAAACACATTAAGAAACTAGTAACAGGTTAGCTTTATTTGCTTCTAAATATCATCATTTTATTTATTAGTGAAACAAGAAAGTTATTTGATCAGATTTGACCATCACTCTATCTTTGATTCAAATCATGTTTTATTTATGATTCTTAGATATGTGATTACAAAACAGAAAATACAAAAATATGTGCTTTCTTTATCTACTTTTGAGAATGATTACAAAACATTGATTTTGCAAGGCTTTCACTAAAACTTGCAACCTGTAATTATTCTATTCATAAATGACATGTTCATATTTACCTTTCTGTTTAATACATTTGTAAATAATTAGATTAAAGTACATATATTATTATAGTTTTAGCATTAAGTAGTTTATTTCTTTTCTTTGTTTTAGGACTTTAGTTGGCTAACTGAGCCATTAAACCTGTCAGAATAGATTACACCAAACAGCTTGGGTTAATTAGACAACCCCGATCCAGATCTATTCTTCCAGTTGACAGCATGTCAAATTTGCCCATCAACAGAGCTTGAGGTAGTTTAGCTGTGTATGCTGATTTTTAAGCCTGCTGGGCATATCAGAATGTAACATTTCTGCCATTAGAGACTCATGAGAGCTATTACTATCAGATTATGTTTTCTCTATTTTCCATTTTACATTTTCATATTGCTTGAATGAATTTATGACAGTGAGGAACAATGTTTGTTCATGGGTAGGAGATTCATGAGCTACGAAGGATTTGCAGTGATTTCCTTCTTTCGTGATTTTTGTTCAAGTATTCTTTTTATTAATTTTGCAAAGAGGATCATTGCTTGATGAATAGTTCTTCTTAGTGTTATCTACTTCATTCTTTTGTTCATCATTATATATCCCTTTTTTCTGGTAGGCATCTTGATTTCCTTTGATATGTAGAATGTTATGACTCCATGCCCAATGGACTGTCTCTGCAAACAATATGTTTCTCTCTTTATTGTTCTTTTTTCCTAATCCACCAACCATAATATTGATTTAATAATTCAAATTTTGATGGGTATTAGGCTTGTTCTTAAATCAGTCTAAGAACAACTTCTAGTGCTAACATTTTTGGTGCCATTTCCATGGACAAAGTTGAATATTTTTCCTGGGAGAACGACAAAGCTTAGATCCAGTATTTGATGGTGAACAAAGGTTTTTGACATAACACAAACTATATCATTCACCTGGCGGCTCCATGAAGGAGGATCCAATGGAGACTCCACAATTTCGGAATGTCAAAGGAATTTGTTGTTGTTTTGGCTTAGAGGTTTRCACCTCTTAACATTTCTGTAGTTCTTGGTTTCCCACATCCAGTACCTCATATATTAGAATGGGGATATTTTCTACCTGTATTCAGAGAAAGGAAGGAGGATAATCCTGCACAACACCGCATTATGKTTCATCAATGTATGAATCAGTTAGATATACATCATGAGGATGTTCTCGTGAAAATGTTCATGTATTCACTAGAAGGAGACGCTCGGGGATGGTATAGATCTCTTCCTCCCTCGAGTATTTCATCATCACAAGAGTTTCATATAGTTTTTCATCATCATTTCAAAATATTTTATCCAGTTGATCTTCTTTTTTTAAATTGTTGTAAAGAATTTGAATTCTACATCCCACATTCATTTAGTAATTCTTCTKGTTATAAGGATGAAGCAAAAGAAACTATTGAGCATGTAGAGGAGGAATCATCCCCACGTAAAACCTTCTCYAGTTATTTATTTTTTAAATAAGAGACTATTGATTGTTTTAATGGTAAGGATGTTGGTGATAGAAACACTGTAGACACATTTTCCTTGACCCGAATGTCTCTAGTAGTTTTGAGGATGCTCCAAATTTTAATGAAGATCAAGTTGTTTTTGTTAAGTATTCAGATGCCAAAGAACTTATGTACACATCAGCATATGATAGCTATGTAGATGATGCTTGTCATGAAGAAATAGTTGCAAAAGAATATTTTCCTCGGGTCTTTCAAGAAGTTTCCTACGATGTGTTTTCACCTGTGATTGAAGAGAAGGATGATAAACATGTCCCTGATCTTGTGTGTGTTCAATGTTTACTTGTCTATGATAAATTTGAAAATATACTTACTTATGTAAAAGATCATGAAGACAAGCTTCATTTTCAGCCCTCACTTGAAATATTTGACAATGGTGGAAATATATTGCAGCGGTCTTTTGTTTTTCAGAATAGGATAGATCATAATGGTATTCACATAGTAGATTCAATACAGTGCTAGCCTTGTCCTTTGGATCAACCCAATTTTGTTTTCATGAGTTTCATGATCCAATAACCGATTGGATGGAGTCTTTGTTTTCAAAATCTTCACACACTGATAGTTTGGGCATGGTGTTTCTTTGTTGATGTGAGTATGACTTGTCTAAGATTTTTTTGTTGCATACATTAAATTATTTTTATCTTTTTTCAGAGAGCTACAAGCATAAATCCATAACAAGAAATGAGTTGCTTGATTGTCTATTTTGGAAATTTATATATACATGAGCAATGTGGTTTTTCAGTTGGTTAGTATAGGAATTGTAAATAAATAAGCTTTATGTTTCAAAAATTTCCCTCAATTTACACAGTGTGTGAATGTTTTAATTTCCAATAAAGAGCAGAAGTATACTCTAGGCAGGAACAATTCACATTTTGCAACTCAGGTCGACTGTAGTGCATGATGGACAACTACAAGTTTCATATTTTCAAAATGGATAAGGCACTAGAACTACAAGTTCTTAGAAGCTCGCAGAGAGCATTCCATTCCCCAGTAGGAGCCAATGTTACAACCAATATTGTTTTTAGTGCCTGGCCATCATCCAACATCTCCAAGGGTTGGTTTCAAAAGGAAGCTTTATCATTTCTTATCTTCATTTCCATTTGAAACTTTGCGTTGCAAACTTGACTGTGCGTTGCAAACTTCATTGCGCACTGAAAAATTCATTGTAAGCTAGAAACTCAATTGTGCACTGCAAAATTCATTGCATGTTGTAAACTTCAATATGCACTGCAAACTCAATTGTGTGCTGCAAAGTCGAATGTGTGTTGGATTGGGCTTGTGATTTGGTTAAATTAATGATGATGATTAGATCCTTTTTTACCAGTATTATATGTGTATTTTACTATTTTGAA
This sequence comes from Picea sitchensis, assembly GCA_010110895.2. Classification (NCBI taxonomy): domain Eukaryota; kingdom Viridiplantae; phylum Streptophyta; class Pinopsida; order Pinales; family Pinaceae; genus Picea; species Picea sitchensis. The sequence goes on along the minus strand of SNQJ01S0050668.1, from coordinate 31,206 downwards.
GAAGTTTTGAAGGATTATTATATCAAATCGCCATAGCTTATACCAGGTACGTATGATTGATGTTTTGTGATGGTTTCAAAATTAATTCAACATGATTTAATTATTCCAAAGAGCTAATGCGCAATATTTGTGTCACAAGGAAAAATCACATAGTGTTTTCCATACAGCAGCTCATCCAGTACTCCATCTGGCACTACATCTGGTACTCCATCCGGCACTGCGACCAACACTCCATCCAGCACTAAAACCGTGGGTGATTTGGTGGTTATTATATCGACGGCCTGTGATGGGAAAATCAGCGACCTAGGTTTTTCTCATGCTTGTGGCCTCCAACTACTAATCTCTTGACATCTTGGATTGGGTTGTTATGCTGAGCGTTGAGTGGGTCGTTTGGTTTCTAGAAGCCACCGACAGTTAGAACACATTTAATGTAATTTGATGTTTTTAGAGGAGGTCGACCCTTCCAGTGGTCGACCTCTTGACTTGTAACTCCTATAAATACCACAGCGGTGGTCAGACAAGAGAAAAGTTAAGAATTGTGAAGCTAGAATTGTTTTTGTTGTGTAATTCGAGACATTTCCATAAACTTGTGTAAAACTGTGTTTTCAATTTAAATGACAAAATCATGTTGCTTGAGCTCGTTATTCGTTGTTGAGGAGTATCCATGACCTACTAGGGGGGCCACCAGTGGTCTGGGTGATTATTTAGCTAGTTAGCTTGTGTATTCGAGTTGTGCAATTGCCATTTCTTTTGTTTTCTGTTATATGCATTTTTATCATTTTACATGTTGTGTATTTGTTATTCATAGCTTAATTGTTCAATTTCCTTTTTTGCAAGTTGCTTGTGAAGGATAGTGTTAATATGCCATGTATTTTTAATTAATAGGAGATAACTTGCAAGCTTAGCTACTAACCTCGTTGTGTGATTAAATGATAGTTGAATTTATGCAAATTAAAGTAGAACATAGTATTGGGTTAAACAGAGTAAAACATAGTATTGAGTTAACAATTTCTTTGGAAACGTTTCGATGGATGAGTAATTGTTAATTTTGATTATTGATTCTTAGTTTATTTATCTAGTTTTCTCATTTAGTTTGCTTATCAATTTCCATGTCATATGCTGAGATAGAAGTAGAATTTAAATTATTTTTTTATGAGTATTTCAATTTGCAATTTGAATTGTTAATAATAGGATTAGTTTAGTTTACTTCATGAATTTTCCATTCCAGATCTAGATTGCAATTTTATTTCAAAGTTTGAGTTTGAGTTCAGTTTTTAGTTATAAGTCTCTAATGGTGTGAATTTTCTTACATTAKCATAAGAATGCATTTGAATTAAATAGAATAACATTTTCTTTATTGTTGATGATTAATGCATAAATTGAAGGATCACATGAATTTTYAGGGTAGTTGATATTTCTTCTATAATGGCTAAATTCTCGTTAGATTGCCTGATTCATACCTTTCACCTCRCTAGAKAAGTTAATATTGAATTTATCCCTCTTGAGTTATCACTAATTGTTAAATGYCATCGTGATGTCATAAGAYACCGAAGACATAATCATCAACATTATATTTGAAGTTTTCTTGTTATTGTAGATTAAAGAGTAGTTGTTGATTAATCTTTGAATATTGTCATGATGTTTTTAATTCAATAGGTTAAGATTTCCTTTTGTAGATTAGAAGTAATTATGAAGTTTATCTTAAGAATAGAGTTCACTTTCTTAATATTTGATTAGTTATTTGTTAAGTAGTTTTTATTTAATTTACTTGTTGCATAAGTTTTAATAGGGTAGTTGCTTTCTTGTTTACTTGGTGTTGCTCATTAATTTGAAATAGATTGATTAGACTAGTTTGTTGTTGCTATTGTTCATTAAATAGATTAAATAGATGGCTTGATTTGTGTTCATTACATTGATTAGGTTAACTTGTTCATTTTAGGGTTTTCATTTGCTTCTTTAGGACAATCCATCGATCCATTGTTCAAATGTTACTTAGGGTAAATAGTTTAAGTTCCTTGATAGGGTTTGATCATTGATAGTCTTTGCTTAAGTAGATTAGCCCTTAGATAGACCATTTCCTTCATTAGACTATACTATTTCTAGCCTTTCTTCCTTGGCACATATAGTGCTACAACTCTAAGTTTACTTACCCTGGGTTGACAATTTAATTGAGGGTTTTTAGTGCATATAGAACACTCATCACACTGCAAACTCAATTTTGTGCTAATACAAAACAAAATTGTATTTTCATCATAACTTTTAAATTCCTATCTGTGTTCTTCTGAAAATTTTTGTGAAGATGAATCATAATATCATTGACTCACTGACCAAAAATCATCTTGACCCAGTTCGCCATTTAGGGGAAAATTTTAAATCTTCACCTACAAGAAAGTTTGCAGTGAATCCTGAAATTGCATTGCAAACTCTAACAGTCTGATAAATACAAGTTGTAGGAGGGGTTCCACATATCCGAAGAGGTTCGAATGGGTTCTCAGAGATCAGTTAGACACCAAGGGACAATTTTATCTAAGATTTAGCTCCACTAAATCTCCATGCAATGATCTAGATGCAGTTGCATTTATTCTAAAAGACACTTTCTAGGAATCGAGGAATTAGTTGGATTTTCTGTTTGGCACATATCTCTAAGGCATAGAATCCAATGCATGGAGTAGGTTGTGACCGCCTAAAGATATTATTGATGTATTTTTTTGTTTAATGAGTGAGAGGAATCCAAACAGGACTGGAGAGAGTTAGGGGAGAGATTGAGGCTGTTTAGTTGTGTATGTTGATTTGTAATCCTGTTGGGCATATCAGAATGTAACATTTATGCCATTACAGATCATGAGAGTTGTTACTATCAGATTGTGTTTTCTTTGTTTTCCATTTTACATTTTCATCGTGATTGAATTAATTTAAGACATTGAGGATCAATGGTTGTTCATGGGTAGGAGATTCATAAGCTACAAAGGATTTGTAGTGATTTCCATCTTTCATGATGTATATTCAAGTATTCTTTTTAATCCTTTTGCAAAGAGGATCATTGCTTGATGAATATTTCTTCTTAGTCTTATCTACTTCATTCTTTCGTTCATCATTATAAAGCCCTTTTTTCTGGTAGGCAGCTTGATTGCCTTTAATCTGTAGAATGTTATGACTCCATGCCCAATGGGATGTCTCTGCAAATAGTTTGTTGCTCTCTTTCTTGTTCTTTCTTTCTAATCCACCAACCATAAAGTTGGTTTAATTATTAAAATTATAATGGGTATTAAGCTTGTTCTTAAAGCAGTCTAAGAACAACTTCTAGTGCTAACACCTTCATTTTCAATATTTTTCCTTTGATCTATGGTTTAGCCTCATGTGGAGTCTGCTCAGGAATTAGCTCTATCTCTGGGGYCATGCCATCAGATTCCTTCTCAAGATCTGGGCCAAGGTCCATTGCATTTTGTTATGAATCTAAGTTTGTAGGGTACTCTGTCTTTACAGTTGCATACTTATCCCTAAAGTTTCCCCTTTATTGTATTTCAACTTTTTTTTATCTCCAGTCATATTTTTCAATGTGTAGGTAGCCATCTCTTCCATATTAGAAAATATAGAGATGTCCTCTTCAGTGTCCTCATATCCAATTACTATAGGTTGATAATTGTATTTCAAAGATGGATTAAACGGTGCTTTAGAATTTAGCCTTAATTGGTTGGTAATCCTAGTTTTTTTGTTAGGCTTACAAGGTATTTCAGGGTCTTGGTTCCCTTTCATTTTTCTACTCTATTTGGCTTCAGGGGATTCCTTCATCAAGGTTTCTATATGCACAAATTATGCAGCCACAACCTCGAGACTGTGTTGTTTAGTTTTCTTTTGCTTCCTTGCTTTTGTCCTAGGAGTTTTGTCATGCTTCATGGTGGTGTTCACAAGCTCATATTCAGAATGCTTAGGTGACAATGGACCTGGTGAGGTGACCTATTCTTCTTATTTTCTGCTACAAACCTTTCTTCGATCCTTCTCTCTTTTCTTTGTTGTATATGATCTTAGATGTCTTCAAGCGGTTTCTTCCTTTGTTGAGGTAGTTTTTTTGGTCCTTTTAGATCAGGTACCCCCCTTTTTGTGTGCAACTTTCTTATTTCTAGTTTGTTGGGTCGAATGTATGTGTTAATTTGATTTACTTTACCACCTACAGTGATAATTACCCACAAACCCACGATGATGAGAATTGGAGGTGCAAACCTGCATGATTTTATCACAAACTTTGCAATGATGATCAACCGGTGATAACCCTCGTGAAATCGAGTGTCCATGAACATGCACATGCATGCGGGGCGCCAACACAACATTATTTAAAATTTAAAAATTTATGAACGTAAAAGAAACAAAACAATGTGTTTTTTGTTGTTTGCAAGAATATGCCTATTATTGCAATATGTGTATTTTTGCATCAAAGGCTTAAGTTACCTCGCTAGTAACCCACAAGTGACCAAATCATGATGATGTGTGTTATTTAACTCAAACCAAAACATGCATTAACCTTCCAAAAAAGCAAGAAAATGATGCAAAACCAAAAGAGATATGAGAAAAAAATCAAATTGAATCATCACACCATTGAAAATAAACTAAGCAAGAATCAGGTCGATAGATGGATGGGTCGACAGAGGAAAAACAATAAGAGGTGCAGACCTAGGTTTTAACATCGGCTCCAACTGGGGATAACACTTCCATGTGAGGTGATAAGAGCAACAAACTGTGTGCCTTATTTATTTAATTATGCTCCCACTTTCTACCAATCACTCATGCTCTACTTACCAACCCTATTGCCTATCTTATTTCAATTGAAACTCAAATCTGCAACTACATCCCCATGCCTTTGTTGGACTATGGATTCTTATTGTTGATCTATTGTATAAACAAACTTAAAATGAAATGCTCGAATGACGAACTTATTCAATACACCCCTACTCTACTCAACTGAAAATCAAGTAATCATGTGTAATCAGATTTCCAATGAAGCCATATGAGGATATGATTAACAAGTTGCAAATAAACTCCATCTTTAAATATGAATATGATAGTAGAAACTGAAAAATATAGCAGCAAATTAAAATCTAGAAGCCCATACTTAAAGTTTTGAAATTATTCCTTCACAAAATGAATGTTAGAAAATTCTTTAATCCAATTTGACTTCATATAGACTGCTATAGGATCTTGAAAAACATGAGAACCATACTTTTTTTGATAATGACCATCAATACCTATTTTAATCTGATCTTCAAAATTGGAATTTTGCTATATGTTTTTTATTTTGTTGATAAATGTGCACGATTTCATATGTGTTATATCCACTTCATGGTAAAAAATTGAAAATCCTCCATTCAAAATAATTGTTGGCAGAAACACCCCATTTTGTTCATCAACCAAGATATTTCCTTCACTTCTCTCCAAAGGATCAGATTCATATTTATCACATATGGGTGTATTAAGTTGATAAATTTGCTTTTGATTTTGGATTTCAATATCATCTCCTTCACTACTCTCTAAAAAATATGCTTCATAACTATCATAGACTGGATCATTGTTAAGGAGTTCCATCTGTATCGTTGTATAAATATGCTCCTCATCATCAGCAGATTGATCATAGATGGGATGGTCTTTAAAAATTACTAAAACCTGAACTTCAAAATCCTCCATTTCATGACATCTTTGGGAAATTGACTGCATAATAGAAGCCTGATCTATGTCAACTTCTGGAGCATAAATACCATCATAAAAAACATGGTTAGAGATATATGATATAATTTCAAATGTTTCTACAGAATTATGATCAACTTTTTTGTCATCGGAACAATCAATAAAAATTTCCTCCTAAATATAAAAAATAGAGAAGACTTCATAAGGGGATGACTCTTATTCCACTTTCTTAAAATTCACTTCCTTCTCATTCATACTACTAGAGGAACCAACTATATAATTCTTCACATATAAATCAAACTCCTCACAACAATTTTCAAAAATCAAATCATTTGGAAAGAACCTTTTACAATGATCACTAAATGTTGCATGGAACTTTTTAAGGGAAGAGATGCTAGCAGAAGGAAAGGATTGGTACTATTCATGAACATCTCCCTCTATTGAGTACATGCACATCTTCATTAATACATCCTCATTATGTATACCCAACTGGTGCATGACTTCATGGAATTCAAGCAAATGATCTGCAGGGTTATCATCCTTATCTTATCTAAATCTAGGCAAGTAATTACCCCATTCATCTATAGTAGGAACAATATTTGGAAAACTAGGAACAACAAAGAAATTAAGAGGAGAAAACCTCTGAGCCAAGATGGCTTCCAAATGAAAATATTACGTCTTGAAACTGAGTCTCCATTGGATTCTTTAACCATGGATTCACCAGGTGAATGATCTTCAGTCTGTATGTGTCTCTCTTTTGTTCACCATCAAAAACCAGATCTGATCGTTTTCATTCTCCCAGGGAAAGATTACTTCATTACTATGTTCCCCGGAAACGATGCCAAAATATGTTGGTCCTATGGTCTGCACCTGACTGTTAAAGGGAAGAGATAAGCCACCTCAAGTTTTGGAATGGTTTGGTTTTAATGAATTAGGTTTGTTGGTCAACTAATGGGTAGGTTTTCAAGGATAGAAACATGGTTGGACTAGACAAAAAATATCACTGCAAGTTCCCCTTAGCTAGTGGCATGGATTTTGATGAACGTGTAAGGATATGAAGAAATAAATAATGAAATACAAGAAAGCGTACAATGTCACCTGATGTATGAAATATCATACATGAAATAGTATTCCAGATCTAAAATATGTATCTTGACACAAGTCATCCAAACAAGGTTGCATAGAAATAAACAATTTATTGACACATTATATGAAAGGAATGGAAATTACACATTGCATACATTTCCAACTTGCATCTATATAAGATTAAGAACACACAAAGACTTGAGAATAAAAACACAAACTGTCATCGAGACTTATATTCACCAGGTAAGAAGCTTTAGAGTCATAAGTTTCAGGTCCAGCCAAAATTCTAATGCTCGAATATTCCAATCAAAACTAAACCCTTGAACATTCCAAAATATGTCTATTTATCCATGTCTGGGAGGGTTTATACCATCTATCTAAGGTCTAAAACAAAATTTCAACTATGCATAACAACTAGACTTTCTAAATAACTTGACTCACACTCCTTCATTACAACTTGAAAACATCTCTTTGACTTGAGTGTGTTTAATTGGAAATATCTGTCATGACTTCCTTTTAACTCGATCTCAACAAAACAATGCAATTCATATCAAAATAAAATGACCACTTATTACACATGGCAGTAATGTCTTGAACTAAAACAACTAAACTTCTATAAGTGCAACTATAACTCCCATTGGTAACTGAAGTAGAACAACTCTTAACAAAAAAACCTTTGACAGTTCTAACTGTGAGTGACTGTGCATGAATTCCCACATGCACTCTAGATGGAGACTAAAATAGAACATAGGTGGATCAACTAGCATGATTCTCTAACCCTTTCTCCTTTGACAGCAGTAGACCTTTAACACTAGAACAAAATTCACCAGAATTTGGCAAATTTATGGAAAAAACTGCCTCAAATATATATTTGATTCTCCCAAACCGTGATACCTCTATAAACACTGAGAGAGGTTTTTATGAATGGGATTATTTCCAACAAAAACCTCTTTCCATTTTTGAATAATCACCTTCATATGTTTGGAAACTATGCCCAAAGACAATGACAAAAACAGGAAAAACAAAGCATTTGGAGAATTTCTGGAAAAACGGCCTCAAAGATCCCTTTGATTCTCCCAAACCGTGATACCTATGTAAACAATGAGAGAGGTGTTTGTGAATGGGCTTGTTTCCAACAAAAAATTCTTTCAGTTTTCGAAAATTCACCTCTAGTTGTTTGGAAGGTGCACTGAAAGACAATAACAAAAACAAGGAAAAACATAGTTTTTTCATAAAATTTGGGCAGCGCCTTTTGATTTTTCTTATGTAGTTTTTGATACTTTTTCTCTAGCTTATTGTATTGAATTTCAAGATCTTTTTTCTGCAGTTGTAAACTCTGAATTTTCTACTTCAAAACTTATACCTAGTGGTTGTCATCTATATCTTTGTCAGCTTCAACCTTTGGTTTGATCAAAGTCTTTACCCTGAATCTATCCTTGAGCTCTTGTTCCTCCTATGTTACAGGTTCCTAAATTTTCAATATTTTTCCTTTGATCTTTGGTTTATCCTCATGTGGAATCTTCTTATGAATTAGCTCTATCTATAGGTTCATGCCATCAGATTCATGCTCGAGATCTGGGCCAAGGTCCATTGCATTTTTTTTTTAATCCAAGTCTGCAGGGTACTATGTCTTCACAGTTGCACATTGTATCCCTGAGGTTACCCCTGTATTGTATTTCATCTTTTCTTTATCCCCAATCATATTTTTCAATGTGTGGAAATCCATCTCTTCCAAATTAGCAAATTCATATATGTCCTCTTCAATGTCCTCATCTTCAATTACTAAGGTTGATGGTATTTCAAAGATGGATTAAATATTGCTTTAGAATTTATCCTTAATTGGTTGGTAATCCTGGTTTTTCTGTTAGGATTATTGGGTATTTCAAGGTCTTGTTTCCGTTTACTTTTTCTACTCTTTCTGGCTTCAGGGGATTCCTTCATCAAGGTTTCTATAGGCACAAATTCTAAAGCCACAACCTCGGGACTRTYTTTTTTATTTTTCTTTTGCTTCCCTRTTTTTGACCAGGTCGTTTTGTCATGCTACATGGTGGTGTTCACAAGCTCATCTTCAGAATGCTTAGGTGACAATGGACTTGGTGGGATGACCTATTCTTCTTTTTTTCTKCTACAAAACTTGTTGCCCTCTGTCTCTCTTTGCTTTGTTGTAGATGATCTTAGCTATCTTTGAGGTGTGTCTTCCTTTGTTGGGGTATTTGATTTGGTCCTTTTAGATTGGGTACCCCCCTTTTTGGGTGTAACTTTCTTATTTCTAGTTTGTTGGGTCAAATGTATGTGTTAATTTGATTTACTTTACCACCTGCAATGATAATTACCCACAATCCTGCAATGATAAGAATTTGAGGCACAAACTTGCATGATTTTAGCACAAACTATGAAATGATGATCAAATGGTGGTAACTCTCATAAACTCAAGTGCCAATTAACATGCACACACATGCGGGGCACCAACACAACATTATTTAAAAAATTTAAAAAATTTGAACGTTAAAAGCAACAAAACAATGTGCTTTCTATTGTTTGCAAGAATAGGCCTATTCTTGCAATCTATGTATTTTTTCATCAAAGGCTTAAGTTACCCCGCTAGAAACCTACTAGTGACCAAATCATGATGATGTGTGTTATTTAACTCAAACCAAAAAATGCATTAACCTTCCAAAAAGAAAGAAAATGATGCAAAACCAAAAGAAAGATGAGAACAAATCAAACTGACTCATCACACCATTGAAAAGAAACTAAGAAAGAATTAGGCTGACATATGGATGGGATAACAAAGGAAAAGAGATCAGAGGTGCAAAACTAGGTTTTAACACTCACACAATCACTTTGTATTCAGGGTAAACAAATAACACTTGCAAAAACTCAACAACGCATAGTCATCTTCACACATAGAGGCCCATCAATGTACAAGGGAATCCTTGGTTCAAATCACACAATGAGACACTTCCTAGGCCTGCTCTTTAAAACGAAATATCATTAGCTCACAGAGACATTCATATTTTCCCCCTGTCATTCATATTCTCCCCTTATCTTTTGAAATTGTTGGGAGAAACATTTTGGGACCATTTTTGGGAAACTACATAGGAAAGTGTAGAGAGGAAGGAAAAGTAGTTAGTGAAATTTTGGGATCGGTGCACGCAAAGGAAGGAATTCAGTTAGAAGTCATTAGGCATTTTAATCCTTTGATAATGGGATAATCCCTACTGTAAATGTATAAATATGTAAGCATTTTTGGGATAGAAGGTAGCTAAGCATTACAAAGTATGTGAGTATGAGAGTATGGGCTAAGTGTTCACTATATGCTCAAATGACAAGGGCATTTTGGGGTATAACTAAGGTATTGTGTATAAGCACAATGCACACATTTTTTAAGGGATGATTATGAATGATAATATAATAATTCAGTTGTTGTGGATGGACCATATTGGGTGAACCACGTTAAATATGGTGTCTTTGTGGTATGTTATGATGTGTTTTTTTGTTCCATGTATTGTGTCCATATGATTTACTTTTTTTATTATGCATTTGTTATATGTTTTTGCGCACATGGTATAATTGAATGTTAAGGATAATGGTTATGACGAATTCTTCCCATGCCTTCATGATTGTGGAAACATGTTCTCTGTAGTCCTCCTAGATACCTCGGATGAGACTTCACCTACTTGCGGGTGATACCGAAAGGGCCAATATCTTAGGTTTTTGTTGGTGAATTAATGTTGAACCCCAGGTCTTCTCACTTCCTACGTGGTTATTAATTTTGATAGCATTGATTTCTTGGAGGGAGACAAAAGATATGTGGTTCCTGGATGGAATGCATAAACCATTCTTGGAAGCGAGATATGTGCCATTGTGGTATATCGTGCATAAAAACAAACAATCGGACAATAATATAACCTTCTACATTTATAAGGAGACTATTTGGAAGAGTAATAACCAACAACATTGAAGACATGACACACATTCAACCGCAAATATTTGAAGATTATATGGACATTGCGTGATTTAAGGCAGGGAAACACCATATGCATATTTAGAAAAAAAAGGAACCAGATCACCAATGGTTGTCAACGCATTATAGGGTGACATAGAAAGAAATCATCCAAATAGTAAACGACTGAGATGATTAGTGGAAAATCCCAGAGAAAGAAACAATGAAGAAGGATATGCAAAAACTAGAAAAGGAGACAGAAGAACCAGAGAAGGATCAAGAAGAAGTAGAAGAGTAACAAGGAGAACAATTAAATGGTGAAGGTGACGTTCAAGCCATCCCACCGCTCGTTGGAGAAAAGAGGAAGGAACATCTGAAGGAGCAATCAATGCACAAGCATAAGAAGAGGAAAGAATTCAAGCAAGTACCAATCTAATCTTTGATTTAGGAGGAATTAGAGAAAATCGAAGATCAATTAAAGGAAGTGATGGAGGAATCATTTCTGCGAGCCATGCAGAAACAAGAGGAGATGCATACAACTGTGTAGGCACAAATAGCGATACTGTGCCAAATTTTGTAGGCAACCAGGAAACCACCAGTCATAACAAGAGAAGAAGAATAGACTGAGAGTACAACCAAGACAATAGAGGCACAACTGATGACATCACAATAATCAGTATCATCAACAGAGTGTAGAGTAATGAAGATAGTAGTAGGGGAATTATAGGTCCCATCGATAGAGATGAAGGAGCATGCACAAGTGCTAAGTCATATTGACTTAGTGTTGTAACAAATTCCTATGAACCTGTTACATATCTTGCATTCAATTGTAACATAGGAGATTAAGTTGCGTGCAGAGTCAAATAAGATGGAGCTGGCTAGAGTGAATGAGGACAATGCAACACTACACATTGAATATAGTAAACTAGTGCAAGAGCAGGAGGAGGCTTAAAATAGAGTAGGAAGGTTGAAAAACACAGTGCAGAAAGTATACAACAACTTCCCAAAGATATGAATGGAAGTAGACACTCCATTGGAAGAGAAAGTGAATAAGATTAGTGAAGCTATTCAAGGCTTCTGCATGAATATTGTTGACTTGGAAGGGTGCACAACACCAAGTACTCCACCCAAAGAAAGAGAGCAAATTGAGAATACATTTGCGGCAAAAATGGAAAGCATTAAAATTTTGGATGAATAATGTGCAAAGTTGTATGAAGAAAGAACACAAGTATGGACTCAATTGCTGGAAAATACAGAGATACAAGAATTGGAACAAAGGTTACAGACTACACAGGAGAAGGCACAAAATATCAAAGATACAATGAACACTCTGCCTCCAACAGAGTGGATGACTGCAATTATTGAGAACAAAAAACTAAACCAAGAGATAAATCAAATCAGAATGGAACAATAAAATATTGCACAGAAGCTAGAACTGCTACAGGAGGAATCCTTTAGAGTAATAGAAGAACTTGTAGCAAAACAGAGCATAGTGAAGTAAGCAGTGCAGTACAGTGAATAGAAGCTAGATAACCCTATTATTGTGTAGACGAAAGATGAAATTTTGGTGCAAGAAGTGCAAGAAAAGGAAAATATCGCAACATCAAAGAAGATTTTTGAGAAGCTCATTGTGACACTGAAGGGAGCATAGCAGCAGAATTGAGTGGCTCAATATGAGCCATAGGTGAGTATTGGGGGCCTGTTGGGACATGCATTTTGGGAAACTATGTAGGAGTGGGCGCAAAGGAACGAAAATAAGTTAGCGCAATTTCAATATCGACGCACACAAAGGAAGGAAGTCAGTTGGAAGTCATTAAGCATTTTGGTCCTTTGATAATGGTATAAGCCCTAATGTAAATGTATAAATATGTAAGGGTTTTGGGGATAGAAGGTAGCTAAGAATTAGAGAGTATGTGAGTTTGAGAGTATGAGCTAAGTGTCCAAACGACAAGGGAATTTTCGGGCATAACTAAGATATCATGTATGAGCGCAGTGCACACCTTTTGTAAGGGATGGTTCTGAATGATAATATAAGAATGTAATATTCCAGATATAAAAAGTATGCAAAATAAAAATAAAATGGCAGAAATGGCAGATAAACAACAATATAACCATAATAACACCACAATAATACTAAAATGATAATAGAATAACACTAGAAAGAGCACTTCGATTACTGAGAGCAATGTTCGCGGGCCTCTTCGAGGGGGAAACCTCCAGTCGAGCAGAGCTCTATTACAATAATATCCAAGCTAGGGTTCACATACCCTCGAATCCTATTTATACTAAATATGTCTATCAAGAGAACCATCTAGAGGAATATCCTTCGAGAAGCGGAAGCTTCTATTAGGTATTCTTACATTCGATTTATTCTACCTTATTGCAAGGCCTTCTTAATATTGAACTTTATTACATCAAAATACATTTTTCTACCTATGTAAGGGGTTAGGTCCCTAACATGTCCACCCCCTTAAGAACATCCTTGTCCTCAAGGTTTGAGATGTGGAAATTGTTGTAGAATGGTAGTTGGTTACCAGGTGGCATCTACTGGATTCGTATCTTTCCACTGAACTAACACTTCCTTGATGGTTCGTTGATGCAGGCGATGCTCAAGATGGTCCAAAACTGCTTTTGTTTGTATCCAAATGGAGCCTTTTTCGTCCAACTCAGGAAGGTTGGTTTGAGTTTGGAACTTAGTTCCAATCACCTTCTTCAAGCAGGAAACATGAAAAATAGAATGTAGCTTAGAGTGACTGGGAAAATCTAACTGATAGGCCACCTGTTCCACACGCTTGAGAATTGTATAAGGACCATAAACTTTGGGCACCATCTTCTGACAATGGTCAACCTTGAGGGAATTTTTCTTGTAAGGTTGTAGTCGAAGAAACACCTGATCCCCTTCTGCAAATTGACATTCAGAGTGACCTTGATCTGCTTGTTTCTTCATGCAATTCTGAGCCATGACCAAATTCTCTTTGAGGGTATGGAGAATAGCCTCTCGAACTATAAGCGTTTGGTCAACCGCCTGAACCTTCGAGACACCTGGTAAATATGAGAGGACTGAAGGTGGATTTTTTCCATAGACTACTTCAAAAGGAGTCATGCGTGTAGCTATATAGTATGAAGTGTTATACCACCATTCAACTAGGGGTAACCATTAAGCCCACTGATTTTTCTTTTCCAATGCAAAACACCTCAGATATGTTCCCAAACACTTGTTGACAACTTCAGTTTGACCATCCTTCTAGGGATGATAAGTTGTGTTGAGATGAAATTGGGTGCCTTGTAGCTTGAATAGTTCTTGCCAAAAATTGTTGGTGAAAGTCGAGTCGTGATCAGAAACAATAGAATGTGGCATGCCATGAAGCTTGAAGACTTGATCCATGAAAAGTTGAGCCACTATGGATGTTGTAAATGGGTGTTGAAGAGCATAGAAATGAGCATACTTGGAAAGGAAATCAACTACCACCATGATGACTGATTTATTACCCAATTTAGGTAAGCCTGTAATAAAATCCAAAGATATATCCCTCCAAATAGTAGGTGGAATCGGAAGTGGTTGCAGTGTGCCCAGATATTTGACTGTTTCTCCCTTGTTGTGTTGACACACATCACATTCGACCAAAACATTATGAATGTATTGTTTCATACCATCCCATAAAAAAGAACGTTTGATCCTGTCATAGGTTTTGGTAAACCTGGAGTGTCCAACTATGGGTGTTGCATGAAGCTCAGAAAGCACCGTGGATTTAATTTTTGACTATTTACTTAAATACAAACGACCTTTGTATCGAAGCTCATCATGGAGCCATGAGTACCCTGGGAAACTGGAGAATTGGACTACAATTGTTGTATTAGATGAAAACTTTTGGGATCATGTAGCCATTCCTGGCGAAGGGCTTGGAGCCAATCTGGTACAATGAAGGAGAGAGAAAAAATTGAGCCTTCATTTTCATATTTTCGGGAAAGTGCATCTTCCACCACATTGTCTTTTCCTTTCTTGTAAATGATCTCATAATCATATCCAAATAGCTTAGTCACCCATTTTTGTTTCTCTGGGGAGGAAATTCGTTGTTCCAGAAAATACTTGAGGCTTTGATGGTCTGTCTTAATTTGAAAGCGTTGCCCCAATAGATAAGGGCACCGCAAATCAATGGCATGTAGAATAGCCAACATTTCCTTTTCATAAATTGATTTTCCAAATTTCGTTCAGACAGTTGTTTGTTGGTAAATGCTAAAGGCCTACCTTCTTGCATAAGGATAGTGCCAATACCTTTCCCTAAAGCGTAATATTCCAGGACAAAGGTCTTTGTGAAATCAGGAAGGGTGAGAACTGGACTGGTGCAATGGCCATCTTCAAGGTTTGAAAAGCCTGAGCAGCTGTTGGGGTCCAAGTGAAAGAATTATTTTTAAGGAGTGTCGTGAGAGGTGTTGCAATCTTTCCATAATTATTAACAAACTTGCGATAATAACCTGTTAGGCCCAGAAATCCTCACAAGATTTTGAGAGTATTTGGGTGAGGCCAATCTTGCATAGCTTCAATATTTTTAGGATCCACCCTGACATTGTTCTTGCCAATAATATGGCCCAAGTACTCAACTTCTGAGGCGCCAAAAGAACATTTAGATTGTTTCAGGAAAATTTGGTGCTGAGAGAGTAGATGGAGAACTCGGTCCACATGAGCAAGGTGGTATTTCCAGGTTTTTCTATAGATGAGGATATCATCAAAGAAAACTAAGACAAAATTATGGAGAAAGGGGTGAAAGACATGATTCATGAGGCTTTGGAAGGTGGAGGGGGTAGTACACAAGCCAAAGGGAATGAACAAAAACTCATAGTGGCCCTCATGAGTTCTAAAGGAAGTCTTAGGAATGTCTGCCTCTTTCATACGGATCTGGTGGTAGCCAGAACGAAGATCAAGTTTAGTAAAGAACTGGGTGCCACTCAATTCATCCAAGAGGTCATCAATGACAGGAATGGGAAATTTGTCTTTAATGGTGAGTATGTTGAGGGCACGGAAGTCAAGACACATGCGCCAAGAACCTTATTTCTTTAGGACCATGACCACAGTAGAAGAGTAGGGGCTCATACTAGGGAGGATAATGCCTGCGTTGAGCAGTTATTGAACCATTTTCTCAATTTCATGTTTTTGGGAAAAGGGGTGACGATAGGGACAGATATTGGGAGGGAGGCTTCCTAGTATAAGGGGAATGGAATGATCATGAACACCACGGGAAGGCGGGAGTCCCTGGGGAGTGGAAAATACCACTTGATGTTTAGAGAGGATGGAATGGAGGTCTTGCGGCACAGAGGGTGTCTCAGTTTCCTGTATGGCATGGAGTTGGGAAATAACGCCAAAATGACCTTTTTTTAGCAGTTTCTCCATGCAATGGGAACTAATGATCTCCGGTGAACTGACGATGATGCCTTGGAACTTATATTTTTGGCCCTCTTGGTCGAATTGCATGGTTAATTCCTTGAAATCCATGAGAATGGGACCCAAAGTCCTTAGCCAGTATACACCCAACACAATGTCACAACCACCCATGTCGATAGAAAACATATGAGATTTTAGGTGGTAGTCACCAATTTGGAGAC
>SNQJ01S0050667.1:147766-164173 GCA_010110895.2 Picea sitchensis | reverse complement strand
AATATTGATGTTCAGTATCACTTTGTGAGAGACATGGTTGAAGAAAAGAAGGTGTTGTTGGAAAAGGTTGACACTTTGAAGAATGTTGCAGATTCATTGACAAAGTCTATGAGCACAGAGAAGTTCTCCTGGTGTAGAGTAACAATGGGAATTGTTTCCCTTGATTTTTGACTGTGTAATCCTTTGAACCCCTATATGCAAAGAAAACAACAAGTGGGAGGCTATTGGGTATGTGTTATATTCTTTGCATGTGTGTGTGTGGGCGCGTCAGATTTGACAACTACGTCTGATGATCCCAACTTCCTTATCCCTTTGTTTCGTGTGAACCAAGTGATTTCCTGGGGGGTCCCAATGGGGGCCAAGATTTCCCCGCCTAGTTACACACAACTATCGTGGCAGCGCCCCGAATTTTGTTTTGGGCGGATTTTGCTATTTTTAGCGGTTTTCTAAATTAATCACAAATTAAGTGATTAGGGTTTTGGTAGCTACAGAATACCTAAAATATTGTATATATTGCATTTTGAATGGTGAAAATAATACAATGAAGAGTTGAAAGGTGCAACACCAAGGAAAGTTGGTTTTCTCCCGGTTAAGGGTTTCCAGCGTAAATCTTTGTGTATTGTTGTATGAGCCATTGATTAATTTATGTTTTTCTTAGGAGATTATGTATGCATTTACTTACTTCATAGGTTTAAAACTTACAATAAGTAGGTCATCGGGTCGGTTTCCCTATGGCCACGCATCACGTCGTGGTTAGGCGAGCTTGGCAAAGAGGGTCCCCATCATGTTGAAGTCATCAGGACATGTGTCAACATTGTATCAATTGTGGGGCTAGTGATGTGTGGTTAGGTTAACCACATGCGAAGGGGTTCGTAATCCAATGAATTGAGACACTTCACCAGAGGCTTAACTCTAGTTTCATTTTGTGGCCCCTCTCCCTATGTTAAACCTCGAACATATGAAGGGATCCATGATGAGAGGTAGATCGTTGATCTAAATCGGGATCGATCTTCACCTACTGTCTGTTTCCCCGATTTCTCACAAGAGGATTCGCGTCTTTGGCCATGGTATCAGGGAGTGTAAGTGTTGGTTAAAGACTAGAAACAGGGCTTGGGTGTATGATTAGTGGATACGCTGATGATGCAAGGTTCCTGGGTATGGTTTCAACCTTCCCTCATAGGCTTGGAGTGGGGGAGGATGACGTCATCAATCCAATACAAAGTGAACAAGTGTCAACACCTGAACAGACAAGTCATGTGCCCTGAGATGACGTGTATACCATGTCAGTCTATGTGGGAGGTCCATGTGTCAATTCGAGGGAATTCCATGTGTCATGATCATTTGGCATTTTGAGGATGTCTTTCATGATGTTGTATGGGTGACAAATGTTATCTAGGTGGGAGGTTTTAGGGCCCAGGTGTTATAAAATGTGGCAAGTTGTGTCAGTGCCATGTGTCTGGTGTGTTCGCGAGGCCAACGGATTGAGCTTTGTTGTTTGAAGGTATAAGTAGGTCGACGGGCCAATGTCCCGTTGGCTACATGTCACGACATGGTTAGGCCAGGTTTGAAAAGCGAGTCCCCATCATGTTAAAGTCATCAAGAAATGTGTCAACATTGTATAAATTTCGGGGGTGGTCCTATGTGGTTATGTTAAGTGACAGGTAGAGGGGGCCACAATCCACCGACTTGGGACACTTCACTAGAGGCTTAACTCTAGTTGATTTTCACGGCCCCTCCTCCCCACGTTAAACCTTGAATATGCAAAGGGATTCATGATGAGAGGTGGACCCTTGATCTAGATCGAAACCGATCTCCACCACCCGTCTGTTGCCTCGATTTCCCACATGAGGAGTCGTGGCTTTGGCCATGTTGTTCTATGACACATGGACCTACAAGTTAATATTCCACGTTGCACTTCAAGGTGACATGTCAGTACCACGTCGGATCAGTACGATGGTATGGATTCCATGTGGAAGTAAGGTGGTATTTGGCCAACGAAGGTCCTAAAAATTTAAAAGGGCCTAAATTTAGATTCATAGCTCAGTTTTGAGCAAATTGATAGTCGTTGGAAATATTTCGATAAGCAGAAGATGATGGTGCCCTCGAAAAAAAAATTGGAGATGTTGTAGAAGAAGTGAAATTTTTATACCTAGTTCTCTTAGAAGGTACTTGTGGGGTTGGGTGTCTGACAATAAATTTCAATAAGATGTGTTCTAGTATAAAAGTAAGTTTGAGTGATGTTATGATGGAAGGATCTCAAATTTCCCAACCAAAATCTCATGTCTTAACCCTAGAAGATTATTGATTTATTTTTTTTCCTTGACGTTATGATAAATGTGAGTCCTGTAAATTCATATAAAAAAATATACCCAAAATATAAAAATAAAAATCAAATCTAGCCATAGTTGAAAGCATAAGCTTTATGCTCTTTGGTTCAAATTCAATTCCAAAACAAAACTGCGAATATGATTGTTTTTCGTATAGGAGGCAGTTTCAGTGACGTTATGCTGAAAGGATCTCAAATTTTCCAATTGAATTCTTGAGTATTAACCCTAGAAGATGACCATAGAAAATTTATATATTATTTCCCTTGATTTTCATAAAAGGTGACTCGTGTGAATTTAAATATAATAATAAAAATCTACCCAACATATAAAAATTACAATTCAAGTGAGCAATAATTTAAAGAAGAAACTTTTCCCTGTTTGGTTCAAAATCAATTCCAATAAATTTTAATATGATGGATCCTGGTATATAAATCAGTTTGAGTGATCGATAATATTCAGGTTATATTTTTCTTCATGACTGTAATAAAATAGATCAAATCGCGAACAATTTTTCAAGTTATTCTTTTAGTGCATGCATGTGGTAGATGAAATAATAGAATCTAAGTGTGTGTCATATATAAAAATTAATTCTTAATTATGGCCACCAATTCATGTGACCTCTGAAATTAACATATCCCATGTTGAATTTGAAAGAGATTATACTAAGCTTATGTTCCCTCAATTTAAAGTAATTGATTTGTATAACTTGGCATTTATGTAAGGTTCATTTAATGCATGGATGTTTCATTTCCTTATGCACCTAAATGTTTATCATTGGAAAAATTAGTTATTGATGAAATCAAACTAGGGTTTCTTAGGAGACTTGGCCTCCAAAAGGTGAACAAATTCCATATAGCATTGTTACTTGGCTTTCATTTTGTTATAACTAGTACATTCAAACAGATGTTCATGGGCCTATTTCTCTACAAGTTTTTCTCAGGAAAATGAGAATTTTTCCTTAATCAGAGAATGAAAATATATGAGGGTAAGAAAGAATAAACTTGAACATTGCATTTGCTGCCAGTCAAATTATTATTTTGTGGTTAAGTTTTTGCATATCCTATGTTTGGTTTATATAGCCTAAGTTGGTTTGCTTTGTTTGGTAATTTCTATCAAGAAATTGAAGTTGGAATTCAATGATAGTATCAACAGTATTGTGGAGATGAGTAGTGTTCCAAAAGGAAAACCTAAAGAACTAAAGGAAATTTTGGAAAATAAGATTCTTGTGAAAGTATTTGATCACATGGGATAAAATAACATAGTTTAAAATGATCAGTAGTAGCAGAAAAAAAGCATAGAATCCATGCCAGATGGATTCATCTGTTAGGTGCTTAGGTCTACATTTTTCTGGAGCTCATCCAAGATAGCCCTCCTACCTACATGAATACAAAAATGCTTAAAGGAAAGATTGAATTCTAGAATACAATATTTTACCTTCTTCATGTAGAAAACTACAGTATGAATTTGTGAGGAAATATTTCCAAAAACAATTTTCTTGATTTTGATGCAAACATGTAACATTGTGTCATTGATGCAAATGTGTAACATTGTTTCATGTTTCCTGATTTTTAATGGAAACATGTCCAAGAGCATCTTGCCATAAATACATTGTTGCGGGTTACAACAAAAATAAACTTGCAGCACAAGATTCTACGTGGGCATATTGCCAAAACATATTTAACAATATGACAATTCCTAAACATACATATTCGCTAATTGTTGAGAAAAGTAACTGCAATACAAGATCGATCCAAACCAAAATGACTCAACAACCATAAATATAGTGTTCCATCTTACAGTACAAATAAAATTGCAGTACAAGATTCTATGTGGGAATATTTTAAAAAAACGATTTAATGACAATTCCTACACACAGAGATTCATTGATTGTTGAGCAAAGTAAATGCAATATAGGAACAAGCCAAACCAAAATGACTCAACAACATAAACCATTGAAAATGAGGGTTGTTCCTTTCCATTTTTTGGGTTTACAATTCCCGACTAAGTTAATTTGTAGATTTGTTTTGTTTCTTCTCAATGCATTATATGACAACCTGTAAAGTGAAATATAATTTAGAACCAATTTACCACAATCTCTTAGGCCAAAGATAAGTTAGAACAGTCCAGGTGAGATTGTATGATGCACCTTTTTTATTTTTAGCTAACTTGTTTTTGCAACTGTTTTTTGTTCAACTAATATGTAGGACCACATTGCCCTCATTTAATGTAAACTTACAATGCAATTGGAAGTCACATAGCATATACACAGTACTTTATTTTTCTTGAAGATATGCTTCATATAGAAATTGCGTCAGACCAGGAAATACATGCTACAATATTGGTCATCTAATTATACATTGCAAAATATTGTTGTCTAGTGTTCGGATGATAGCATTGAGGCAATGTCTATATTTGTAAGGGGATTCCTGATCACATATTACACAGTAAATTGTGGCACCATATATTAATGCAAAGGCAGAGGCGGGGGAGTTGCATTTGGCGCACATAGGTTCGAAGGGAGTTGAGTATGCATATGTTGTTGCCAATGCACCTTCAACCTGTTTACATGGCATAGTAGTTAATATAATCATAAATACAATGTGTATGTGTAAATCCAATATTGTGTATTAAGTTCATGGATGGAACTATGTATGTATACTTACAACAGTCATGGAGCATGTTAGTTTTTTCAAATCTTTTGTTGAGTTTGTTCTCAACTCTAATATAAATGTTGATGGTGTTGCACGAAATACCTTTTCTTTGACATCTCTCTTCTTGGTTATATTTTTGAAAATCATCAGGGGAAATTCCCCTTTTTGAAATTGTTGTTCCATTGAATAAAATAAATGTGCATATGTGTCAAAAAAGTTGAAGCTGTTAAATATAGCATTATAACAGTTATGGAATATGATTGGGGACATCTTAGGATGTGAAATTAAGAAAATAAAAAAGGATATGAAAGTGGTAATGTTTCCTTGTCGTCTCCAAGTCACCATCCTTTACATGGAGAAGGTATTGCAACTCAACCTTTCTTGCATATGTGATGGAAGCGCCAATGGTTCCAATTGGATACAAGTCTTTATTTTTAGAAAATTGTCTTATTGTTGTGTTTGGAATGAAATTGTATTCGGTGCAATATGCTGGCACTATTTCTACAACACTTGATTCATCTAGAGAGATAATATGATCACAATCACCACTATCGTATATAGTTTTTGGTAGTATTTTAAAGTCTATAATGGATATTCCATTACCAGGAATGATCATTTCCTCATGTTTTTTAACAAAGTGTGTAGGGAAAGTCAAAGTGACTGTCATTGGTCCCTTATTGTCAGTGATATCAACAAGTAGTATGCAGTGTGTCCTATTTTCTTTGTCCAAGTTGGTGTTGTATGTGACCATTATGTCTCCGATGAATATATTTCATGTTCGGCGGTTGTTCAAGTCTTCCACTGATACTATATTTGGTGATTTTTTGCTAGGCTTGTTGACCATGTTTGAACATAAGAACCGATATACATTTTTTCCATGTTTGCAGAAGTAGTCTCAAAAATTGAATTAATTGCATTGGTTGGAGTTTGATTGGAACACCTCTTAGGTTGTCCATGTTGCATTGTGTTGTTTGCTTTGTTTGTGCATGTCAATATCTCCTGTGAACTAAAAACAATGACAATACATGGAATTAGAATATTTACCATGGCATAGAAGAATAAGTAACCAAGAATATATATTTCCTAAATGTAATAGGGACATAAATTATGAATATTTATGCATGTGATTATGATTGTTCTAATGTTCATGAAAATTGAATTCTCACACTTCCTTCACTTGTCTAACTTTTCCTTTTCCTGGAAAAAACATTTGTGGATTGACTATGTAAAAAACAGACATGTACAACATATTGTATGTTGCTATGACATTTTTGACATTGACATTATTTTGTAGGGGATAAGATGGAAGACATTTAACATATCAGGATATTGAGGGCTTCACAATGATTATTGAAATACCTTTTGGAACATTGTTCTTGATTTTCCATGTGTCCTATACTTAGGACCTCTTTCTCTTCTTTAGTTGTTGCAATTGTTGCAATGTTGGCAATATACATATTACAATGGGCATGGAAATAAGGTGTTATGTGGGGATAATATGAAATATTGACGTATGATAGAAGAGATCAAAGCGACATAGTAAAAAATAAAGGTAGAAGCATGTACCTTTTTATTTTTGAATCCATGGATGTGTTTGTACATAGTTTATTTATGCGAAAATCTATTAGAAAGAAAAGTTTTTTTAGAAGTTGGATGATACCATGTATCTGATGACAATGTAGAAGTTGTCCAATATATGAAAAGAAATCCAGAGAGATGGTCGATGGATATGTGTTGTATATTTTCTTCGTTGATCAGTTACTTATGGAGTATACAAATGGAATCCATATTGGATTTATCTGATCCATTGGAAAGAGAAAGGGGATTTGTATATATGTAAAAAAGGTATGCAAGTATGCATTGACACATTGGAATATGTAATTATGTAATATGTTTTACATGTGTTTCATAATTCAAGTAGAAGAAAAATTCTATCATGGTCAGTCCAGTTTGCATTTACTCAAAATACTTTGGATTGTACTTGGGCATATTTGACCATAGATGATCAATAAGTGTTTTTTGTACATGATTTACCTTGTGCAATAGGAAGTGGATATTGTGACTACATGTCTATATTTCTAATTTTCTTGTTTTGTCATTTCTTTGCAACATGTAAATGTTGAAGTATCCTAGAATGATAATGATTTCATCCAAATGTAGATGGTGCAATGTTGTTGCAATGATGTTCGGTATGCTGGTCAAATTTGCATGTGGTGCAGCATAGATATTCAGTATTGCAATTTTTTATTCATGAACCATTTCCTTCACTAGCATTGCCTCAACATTTTGTTCTTCGAAATGCATATGTTCCAAAATTGGTATATGTTTTTCCACTAGTATCATCACTCCATGTTTACTGCAATTCGATATGCAATTGAAGTTTTGGAATTTCTCATTTTCCATGCACATTGACATGTATGTTTCTTGCAGACACGGAATATCATATTGCACTATGTCATAATCATTGAGTATAACATTAATATGCGCATTTAGGCTGCATGTGTTTAGTGAGAGAAATGAAATGGATGATTCTAACTATATTAACTGGGAATCATGATCTAGAGTCCATTTTGCACTACTCTTAAGGCATTGCATCTCAATGTTGACTTTTTTCTTCACCTTGAATTTCTCATTAGTGAGAGCATTTAGCAAGTACACGGACTCTATGCTTATTACAGGGGATAGATTTGTGTATATTAATCCAGGTATTGATATTCTAGTAGGGTCAAATGCAACACTATTAAGTGTCAAACCTTGTGACATGTGTATTGTACGTGCACATGCAAGTTGAATTGGAAATTATTTTCAGATCTTTACTTGACCTATCTTTGATATCATCGATATTGGTTTTGTGATGCACAATACAGGTGTCCAGTTGTGTGGGGTGTTTGAGTTGTATAGGTAAGATAACTTGTTATCTTGTTGGTGTCTAATAAGAGAATCATGGAACTGAATCCATAGAACATTAATGCTATCTATTTTTGTAAATGTTTTCAGTATTCCATCTGCATCGTTGACCAAGCCATCTTGTGAATCACAATTGTAGGCATATATTTCAACTAGCATGTCAAATTTTAGGATGATTTCTGAAGGAAAAGTAATTGTATGCTCATGGTATGGAACATCACCATGGTTCTCTTCCTCTTGGTCTATTGCATTGACCATAATAGCATTTCGAGGCATGAGCGAGAGCATGTACCTGTTATGCATTGCAACATCCTTGTTTTTGTAAAATAGGTATGGAAATGTTTGGTCATTTGGTGCAGGGTGCACACAATGTGCATTGATATATGTTAATTCATCACTTGTTTGGTTGTTTGTTTGCATTATGTTCAAAATCACAACAAAATTTTCATCTCTTTGGCTCATTGTAGTTTGTAACTCGTAGCATTTTATATTATGTTCCTAGAAGTTGTGTGCCAATGTTTGGATGTTCATTGCAGGATGCTCAAAAATTAGATAATCATGTACTGATTGTTCCTGGTACATATCACCACAAAAAACCATGTCGATGTTTCCAAAGTACTTGGTTTGCACATGTTTTATGTTCCTAAGTCAATTGTCAATCCCGTATATGATTCGACTTCCGATCAAGGAGGCTTCATCTATGAGATAAGTTGTAGTTCATCATAAATATTTGACAATATGTCTAACATTTCTTTGCTAAGTGGAAGGAATTGGGACTTGTTAAAAGGAATTAGCAATGCGAAGTGGAACGTTGTTCCACCTACATTGTATGCAAGTGTTAGTCCCTTTGGTTTCAAAGGGTCACTTGTACTACATCCATCATAGATTTGTATAAGCACTTGGAATAACACTTTTGTTGTAAATATCTTGCATGTTCCTGTCCCCCCTGTAAGGAACAAGTAGATGGGTGTGTGTATGTCCCTACGTTTTTTCATTACAATGTCCTTGACAATTTCTTGTTGTTCTATATTTAGCAATATTCTAATTCTGTAATATTTTCCATTCTCGAGGGAAAATGGATGTTTTGTGACCTGAAACCTGAGATTGATACCTTTTCACATATTATATTGTTGAGTACATTGAAGATCTACTTGTAAGTCATAATGTTCATAATCAATTCTATTTGTTTGTAGGTCAGTGATTGTATCATCAATGTCTACAAGACTATCTAGTTTCTCAAGTACAGTTTCTAAATTCCCCCATGTTGGGTCGATGTTGTATGTAAAGTTAGCCTCATTGGTTTGTGTTGTACTCTGATAAAAATTACATATAGTCTACCATGTAGAAAAATTATGTTTTAATGTGTCTTCGCTTTTCTCGAATGGAACGTATAGCAGAAGTTTCTCACGAAAAAACTTTTCATCGTCAATGTATTTGTTGCATTTGAAAAATCGTATTACATTTGGTTTTTTCTTTTTTGATATGTGTGTACCATTTTTCTTGTAATTGGATACAAATTTTGCAAGGCAGATATACTTGAGAGAAGTTGCACGCTCGATGTAGTAATCAATAATCGAGTCGCACATCACTTCCTCTGAATTATCAGGTTCTTGTTTTAGTATGAATAGTGAAATAGTGTATGTTCTGTCTGAAGATGTGTTTATGAAGATACATTCCCTTGAGATAGAAATCAATGGCAGGGAAAATCCAATATGAACTACATGTTGAGATGACATTTGTTGAATATTAAACAATGTATTTCCAAGTGTACATAACAATTGCATAAATCAATTCCAACTTGTTGCGTGTTCTCTGATGTGTTCTCCTAAATCTTTGGCTTGTCATGTATTTGTCAACCTTTGTCATATGCGAGGTACATTATGATGTTGCAACATATGTATTGAGCACAAATTGTGCATCTATATTTGCATTCCACATAACTTGCATGTCCTTGGAGAAAATGTTTTTCCAAATATGTGAAGGTTTTTTGTTTTAGGAAGATTGTTGGTTGTTTTAGTGTATATTGTAGTAATTGGATGTACTCATATTATGTTATCTTGATTCCATTAAGAAGTATTCAAAGCTCATCAAATTTCCATAAAAAACAAATTCTAGAAACGTAAGTAGAGATTTTGATTTCTCCTTGAGAATGTTGTTGATTAAACTAAGTGGTTCAATGAATTTTGTTGTTTTCATTTGTGGCATAGGAAAGTTGTATCTACAATGAAAGTTTTTTCGTTTTCTACAACCTCTTGTATGGTAATGCCTATGGACTTTTGTGAGTTCTGGATCTAAACGATCTATGTCACAGGTAATGTACTGATCCACAAACTTATCGATTTGCGTGTTATTTTCCTTCATGTATATTGGAGCACTTTCTATCCACAGGATTCCATGTTCATGTTCACTTCCCCCATTTTGGAACTCGATGAGTGGTATGAAACTCTTAGAAGCGTGTCATTATGACATATCATTTGTTTCAAGGCATTGATTTTGTGTCTATAGTAACGAGTACATGTGTTTGGGTCTTTCCTTATGAGGTAGTCAACATCGTTGACTTCCAATGTATCAATTTTATTTCTCTTCTTTCTATTTCTATGTAGATTTTTTAGTGTATTCACAATGGAGTCTATTGATGTTTTTGTAGAATTTGTCAAAATAGGTTAACGGGGGAACTGATTGGCCAGGATTATTGCAAATAGCATTTTTTTTTTATTTGTTGCAGAAGTGATGGGAGAGATAAGATATTTCTTGAAATCTATGTATCAACATCAAAAGCCTTGATTTCTCTAAGTTCTCTTTTTACTTGACTCATTTTTCTAATATCTTCCTTCCACACAACTGAGATTTTCTTATTCACACCCATATGCAGGAGAGCACTTTCTCAATTATTATTCACATTGTCATGAAAAACGTATTTGTTTTGTGACATGAGAAATCACCGCTTGCTTGCAACAACTCCCATTTTAATATTTTTTGGTTGCTAAAATGTTTTGTAATTTCATCATCATGCGGGTATCCATAGAAAAGTGTAGGGAAGCTCATTTCTTCTGCATATTTATCCTTGAAAATTCCAAGTGGGCGTTTCCCTTGATGGGTGTGGTTTGATGATCTTGTCCTGCAAGTCAAGAATGCATTGCGACTCTATGAGTCCATGAACTAATGTCTCGGTAGGGTTTTCAATCTTCGATTCACCATTTGTATCGCCTTGAGTAATAGTCTCTACATTTTGTGTGTGGAGTTGGTCAATCTTGTTGAAGAACATGATTCCAGTTCTCGTCTATATAGATGTTTTCGGCCCTATACAGATTGTTGGAACTTAATTATTTCAATGCTCTCACTGACAATGTTGGCCACATACTCTACATCTAGTATGAATTCTTGTATTAGGATGTCAGCTTCAGAAACAACTATTGTCAATATGTCATCCATGGATTGTGACAATGCGTTTTGCACAACATCCATATGGACATGTACATTGATAATTGATAATTGATCATGTTAAATGCAGTTGGGACCATTTATAACCTCGTGGTCTAATATGTGCAAATGAAATTCATAGTGATACAAGTCTCTTCAAGTTAAGTGTAGTTGCATGTGGTAATGGTGTTTTACGTCTTATTCAGTATGGTATTGCAAATAACAATACTTTTCCATTTTGGAGACACCTTTTGCATGAAACACATATTTTTCTACTTGAGAATGTTCTATCATTCAATGTCAAGCTTGTGTATTATTTTTTCGAATTCGTGGGTGAAACATTTAATGTTGTTTTTAAAATGTAGTTGCTCACAAATCCCACATGTGATCCTAGGAGTGTCTTTAATTTGTTCCATCTAGATTTTCTTTGCATCTTTCTTTTGTAGATGGGAATGCCCAATGGGTGTCTGTTATTTTTTGTTAGGTGCAAAGTGTTTTCTTTAATCTATGGAACCTTATGTTTGGACTCTTATCAGAATGATGGTTGGTGGTGGATATGTAATCACTTTTATATCTTTGATGTATTTCCCTTTTCAGTTGGTGGTAACTAAGTCTATATGTATGAGCTCGAAATGGGTCTTCTTGGTGGCAGGGGATGTGGAGGATAGAATGACTATTTGTTCGCACCATTATCTGTGCATAGTGTGAAAGGCAAGGAATTTGTTGGGCCCCTGCATTGTCCATTTTTTCTTGTCTTGATTGGGAACATGTTGATGTAATTTGCATGTATGAAGAGTTGGTTATTAGAAAGCTTAGGCTTCTTTCCGCAGTTTAATTCTAGAGCAACAACATGGCTTGAAGCCATCACATTGTTAGCGTTGTTGTTATTGTACATTGTCGATCAACCACATGATGATGTTGTTCTAGTACATGGCCAGGAATAATGTGATTTATTTTACATGTTGGATTCAGTTCCGCTATAATAGTGTGGTGGTTGACTCCATCCACCATGTTCAAACTTATTGCAACATGGTTACAATGCAAGATGCATTCATGGTTGCAATTTTTTCTTACCAATGGTTCATAGTGGATGTACACTGTATCTGTCTCAAATGATATAACATCAATTGTTTTATCACAATTTGAATCAATAGTGTAGTAGTTAACAATGCTATTTGCAAGGGAGGACCACACTTGGATACACTGAATAAATTTGAAACCCAACTGCCAAAAAATGGCTCACCCTCTATGGACAACATATGTATTAAGAACTCATTAGTACATCCTGTGTTGCATTCCGCATATTTGGCATGTCCTTAGCGAAATTGTTGTTCCAAATATGTGACAACTTTCATTTTAGGAAGATCGTTGGTTGTTTTAGTGTATATTGTAGTAATTGGATGTACTCATCTTATGTTATCTTAGGTTCCATTAAAAAGAAGTATTCCAGCTCATCAGAATTTCCAATAAAAAATTTCTTTAGAAACATAGAAGTAGAGATTTTTGATTTCTCCAGCGAGAATGTTGATGACTAAACTAAGCTGATTCAATGAATTTTTATTTCATTTTATTGGCAATAGAGAGAAATTAGAGTATGTCTACAATGCGAGTTTTTGTGTTTTTTATAACTCTTTGTATGGTAATGCCTATGGACTTTTGTGAGTTCTGGATCTAAATGATCTATGTCACAGGTAATGTACTGATCCACAAACTTGTCGATTTGCGTGTTATTTTCCTTCATGTATATTGGAGCACTTTCTATCCACGGGATTCCATGTTCATGTTCACTTCCCTATTCGAACTTCATTTGACAAAGTAATGGTATGAAACTTTTCCAAAGAACATGTCATCATGACATATCATTTGTTTTAAGGCATTGATTTTATGTTCCTATAGTAATGAGTACATATGTTTGGGTCTATCCTTATGAGGTAGTCAACATCGTTGACTTCCAATGTATCAATTTTATTTCTCTTCTTTCTATTTCTATGTAGATTTTTTAGTGTAGTCACCAATGGAGTCTATTGATGTTACGACTATAAATTCATCCAAAAATAAGTTAAGGGCTAATTGTCGGATTATTGCAAATAGAGTTTTTTTTTTTTTTATTTATTTGCAAGTGATGGGAGAGAATCTAACTGAAATCTATGTATCCAATATCAAACTTCAACAATTTCTCTAGGTTCTCTTTTTACTTGACTTATTTTTCTAATATCTTCCTTCCACTGGCCGGATTTTTCTTATTCCACACCCGGTGTGAGCACTGCTAATTATTATTAGCATTGTCATGAAAACATATTTGTTTGTGACATGAAATCATAGCTTACTTACAATGACTCCCATTTTATTTTTTGGTTGCTAAAATGTTTTGTAATTTCATCATCACATAGGTATCCATAGAAAAGTGTGGGAAAGTTCATTTCTTATGCATATTTATCCTTGAAAGGAGAATTCCAAGTGGGCGTTTCCCTTCAGTAGGTGTGAGTTTGATGATCTTGTCCTGCAAGTCATGAATGCATTGCGACTCTATGAGTCCATGAACTAATGTCTCGGTAGGGTTTTCATTGTCTGATTCACCATATGTATTGCTTTGAGTAATAGTCTCTACATTTTGTGTGGAGCTGGAATTCTCTTGTTGAAGAACATGATTCCAGTTCTCGTCTATATAGATGTTTTCGGCCCTATACAGATTGTTGGAACTTAATTATTTCAATGCTCTCATGACAATGTTGACACATGCCTCTGCACAGTAATTGTAATTCTTGTATTCGCGATGCTTCAAACAACTATTGTCAAGATGTCATCCATGGATTGTGACAATGCGTTTTGCACAACATCCATATGGACATGTACATTGATAATTACAACATCCATATGGACATGTACATTGATAATTGATAATTGATCCTGTTAAACGCAGTTGGGACCATTTATAACCTCGTGGTCTAATATGTGCAAATGAAATTCATAGTGATACAAGTCTCTCTTCAAGTTCTGAAAGTGTAGTTGCATGTGGTAATGGTGTTTTACGTCTTATTCAGTATGGTATTGCAAATAACAATACTTTTCCATTTTGGAGACACCTTTTGCATGAAACACATATTTTTCTACTTGAGAATGTTCTATCATTCAATGTCAAGCTTGTGTATTATTTTTCGAATTCGTGGGTGAAACATTTAATGTTGTTTTTAAAATGTAGTTGCTCACAAATCCCACATGTGATCCTAGGAGTGTCTTTAATTTGTTCCATCTAGATTTTCTTTGCATCTTTCTTTTGTAGATGGGAATGCCCAATGGGTGTCTGTTATTTTTTGTTATTGGAATTGCAAAGTGTTTTCTTTAATCTATGGAACCTTATGTTTGGACTCTTATCAGAATGATGGTTGGTGGTGGATATGTAATCACTTTTATATCTTTGATGTATTTCCCTTTTCAGTTGGTGGTAACTAAGTCTATATGTATGAGCTTGAAATGGGTCTTCTTGGTGGCAGGGGATGTGGAGGATAGAATGACTATTTGTTCGCACCATTATCTGTGCATAGTGTGAAAGGAAAGCAATTTGTTGGGCCCCTGCATTGTCCATTTTTTCCTTGTCTTCGGTAGGGAACATGTTGATGTAATTTTGTTTTGCATGTATGAAAGTTGGTGGTAAGTAAGCTTAGGCTTCTTTCCACGGATTTCCAATTCTCGACAACAACATAGCTTGAAGCCATCATCATTATTTGTTAACGTTGTTGTTATTGTACATTGTCGATCAACCACATGATGATGTTGTTCTAGTACATGGCCAGGAATAATGTGATTTATTTTACATGTTGGATTCAGTTCCGCTATAATAGTGTGGTGGTTGACTCCATCCACCATGTTCGGACCTATTGCAACCTGGTTACAATGCAAAGTGCATTATTGGTTGCAATTTTGTCTTACCAATGGTTCATAGTGGATGTACACTGTATCTGTCTCAAATGATATAACATCAATTGTTTTATCACAATTTGAATCAATAGTGTAGTAGTTAACAATGCTATTTGCAAGGGAGGACCACACTTGGATATTTACCTGGAATATGATTGAAACCCACTGCAAAAAAATGGCTCACCCTCTATGGACAACATATGTATTAAGAACAAATTGTGCATCTGTATTTGCATTCTGCATATTTGGCATGTCCTTAGCGAAATTGTTGTTCCAAATATGTGACAACTTTCATTTTAGGAAGATCGTTGGTTGTTTTAGTGTATATTGTAGTAATTGGATGTACTCATCTTCCGTTATCTTCAGTTCCATTAAGAAGTATTCAAAGCTCATCAAATTTCCATAAAAAAATTTCTTTAGAAACATAAGTAGAGATTTTGATTTCTCAACGAGAATGTTGTTGACTAAACTAAGTGATTCAATGAATTTTGTTGTTTTCATTTGTGGCATAGGAAAGTCGTATCTACAATGCGAGTTTTTGTGTTTTTTATAACTCTTTGTATGGTAATGCCTATGGACTTTTGTGAGTTCTGGATCTAAATGATCTATGTCACAGGTAATGTACTGATCCACAAACTTGTCGATTTGCGTGTTATTTTCCTTCATGTATATTGGAGCACTTTCTATCCACGGGATTCCATGTTCATGTTCACTTCCCCTATTTCAGAACTCTGTTGCAAAGTAGTGGTATGAAACTCTTCCGAAGAACGTGTCATCATGACATATCATTTGTTTTAAGGCATTGATTTTATGTCTATAGTAATGAGTACATATGTTTGGGTCTATCCTTATGAGGTAGTCAACATCGTTGACTTCCAATGTATCAATTTTATTTCTCTTCTTTCTATTTCTATGTAGATTTTTTAGTGTAGTCACCAATGGAGTCTATTGATGTTCTGCACTTGTAAATTTGTCAAAATAGGTTGGGGGCCCCAATTGTCGGATTATTGCAAATAGCGTTTTTTTTTTTTTATTTGTTGGAAGTGATCGGGAGAGATCTGAATGTTCTTGAAATCTATGTATCCAATATCAAACTTCAACAATTTCTCTAGGTTCTCTTTTTACTTGACTTATTTTTCTAATATCTTCCTTCCACACAACTGAGATTTTCTTATTCACACCCAGAC
>SNQJ01S0050667.1:133022-145810 GCA_010110895.2 Picea sitchensis | reverse complement strand
TCGAAATGGGTCTTCTTGGTGGCAGGGGATGTGGAGGATAGAATGACTATTTGTTCGCACCATTATCTGTGCACAGTGTGAAAGGCAAGGAATTTGTTGGGCCCCTGCATTGTCCATTTTTTCCTTGTCTTCGGCAGGGAACATGTTGATGTAATTTTGTTTTGCATGTACGAAAATTGGTGGTAAGTAAGATTAGGCTTCTTTCCACGAATTTCCAATTCTCGACGACGACATAGCTTGAGGCCATCATCATTATTTGTTAACGTTGTTGTTATTGTACATTGTCGATCAACCACATGATGATGTTGTTCCAGTACATGGCCAGGAATAATGTGATTTATTTTACATGTTGGATTCAGTGCCGCTATAATCGTGTGGTGGTTGACTCCATCCACCATGTTCGGACCTATTGCAACCTGGTTAGAATGCAAAGTGCATTATTGGTTGCAATTTTGTCTTACCAATTGTTCATAGTGGATGTGCATTGTATCTGTCTCAAATGATATAACATCAATTGTTTTATCACAATTTGAATCAGTAGTGCAGTAGTTAACAATGCTATTTGCAAGGGAGGACCACACTTGGATATTTACCTGGAATATGATTGAAACCCACTGCAAAAAAAATGGCCCACCCTCTATATTCCCCTTCTCATATGGCATCGACATGTTTATTAGATATTCTTTGGCAGGATTTACATGACATCATGTGTCAAATGTTGATGCAGGCAATGAAAGTTGTTGTGATTTCCACCCATAAGTGTATTGCGAAAGGATTGGACAATGTACATTCTTAGAGACTGTACATCGAATTTTCATATGACCAAGTAGCAATGTGTAGTGAATAAACTCTCACCATAACTAAATGTACTAGTTGTTGTTATGTCCAATCCACGAGCATGCACGTCATGCATAATACGTTTCCAATGGAATT
Source organism: Picea sitchensis (assembly GCA_010110895.2). Taxonomy (NCBI): domain Eukaryota; kingdom Viridiplantae; phylum Streptophyta; class Pinopsida; order Pinales; family Pinaceae; genus Picea; species Picea sitchensis. The sequence goes on along the minus strand of SNQJ01S0050667.1, from coordinate 144,877 downwards.
GAAGCTCTTTGCACATGAGGGACAAGTAAGTACCATATATTCCAAAATTGCACATGGATGATTTTTTATAGAGAAATGGTTCGTAATGACCACTAAGAGGATTAATGTCATGGAACAAGATGCAATATAGATATGTATTTGCATTTTTTTTGAATAACAAGTACCCTCTCTTCCTTATTAGTGACCAAACTGTGATTGATGTATTTAGCTAGTTGGCTAGCCATCGTATGAAAAACATATCCCCCCATATCCCTCTCTCATTTGCAAGTTGGTTTGCATGTGCAGTAACTGCATCTATGAAAGATACGTACCAACATCATGAATGTCATGCAATTGATACAAAAAGTCATATCTTAATTCATACTGAAATGATTCTAACGCATCAACATTGTCATTGTGCAAGAAGAAGAGGAAGTGATCTATCATCCAATGGAACAACTCGAATGAAGAATAACATAAATGCAATAGAACTTGACGTGCATCAAAAAAACAGTCCCCCACAGTGTATGAAAATGGACCTAATCTAAAAATATTTTTGTTTCTTAGTACTTGGTTGATGTCGGTATCTACAATAGAGTGTTCGTTCATTTGATATCTTTCAACATCTACTATTTATTTCATCTTCTAATTTGTGTGTTCAAAGTTATTTTTAAGTAATGTTCAGGATGTTATGCACATAGGGGAGAAAGAACAATGTAGCTTCCACAATGCAGACTTGCTTTTTTTTTCTTTCTTTGGCTGCTCTAGCTTTGTCATCCTCAACTTGAACATTTTGTAGTCACAGTAATATGTTCCTAGAGAGAAAATCAATAACAGATTTGTAAGTACATCAAATACATCGTACAAAATAAACAATATTACAATCGACTTTGTTGTTGTCTGGGAAGATTGAACGTTGTAGAAAAAAATGTATATGAAGATGTCTCGAATACACAGGGAAAATGTTATGCTAGGAATATCGGTACTTGGTGTCCTAGTACCCCAATGGGACATGGTTCCAGCCCTTAGTTCCCTTCCTTTATCGTATATAAGTGCGAGGAGGGAGAGGATGACATGGACATGACGTGGCATGCCAATGTGTTGCCCACAAACAAGCTTGTGGTCATAACACTTAATCTAAAGGATTAGGTGCTAAAGTTGAAGGGGCTCCAATGTCTCAGAGTCTGAGAACAGGTAGCCAGATGGTAGCCAGATAATGCCTTAGCGCCCGTTGTTGACACAACGCTATAACACCTGGTCGTGTGGCACTATAAGGAAGGGTATTGGAGAAAGGAAAGGCTTCGACATAGACGGTCAAGACTTTGATTCCGATGCCCATGGTCCTATGAGTATTTTTTTTTAGTGTCTCAAAACACTTCCAATCATTGATCTGAGTGTGGACAAAGTGACCAAAACTCTATGCAGAAAAAGTGATTAGCACTAGTGGAGACCCAAAAACTTTAACATGCAACAAATTTCAAACCAAAGCTCGGTTATGAGCATGGTCGCAGTCATTGGAAAGTTCTTGATGAGAAAAAGATAATGAAACCCAAGGTTCCCTTTCACACAAAGAAATGTAGTAAATGGAGACCTGTTGAAAGTTTATGTCATTAATTTTCACCTCACATTTATGCAAGAACGTTAAGGACATTCTTCTCTTTTTATTTGGTTTTTCTTCATGGAAGGGAAATTGTTGCATAAGCATTCAACATAACCTTCACTACATGGTGCATTGTTTCATCTTCTTTTCCCCAAACTCTTGCCAACTCGAAGACGAAAATTTTCACATCCATCATATTTTGTTTCGCGCTATGACCTAGTTTAATCCATGGTAGACTTTGACAACATACATCATTTTTTTTTGTTACATTACGCCCTAGGGTGCAAACAAATTCTTAGCATATACACCAAACCCTTTTTGTTACAATATAAATTACAAAGTTAAAATTTTCAACAACAAACCATTAAGACATAAATCCTAAAAAAACCTTTTAAAATGTCAAGTAATCAATATTATGTTTCTTTCATCTAATTTCAGATTCACATTTCAATACCACTCACTACACACAATATGATGAATGCAATATATAGAGAGAAAAAAAAAGAGAAAAAAAGAATGCAAAGTTGCATCTCACCTCTCCCTAACTTCTTAACAGCCTCTTCCTTTTGCACAAGATGCAATTGTCCTTTTGAAATCCAATCATGTGATGACAACAATTCTAATATCAAAATTTTGAAAGTGAAAATTATAACAACAAATTTAGTTTAATTGTAAGAATAATGAAACATAGATGTGAGTGATACTAGCTTTTAGGATTAATGTAGAGGATATATTATTGTTCGCTTGATCCACAAGACTTGCAACCCGCACAATAATAAAAAACTGTTCTTTATTATCACTTAAACTTTGCACATATCCACATAGATCTAGAAAAGTATGCAGAAAAAACAATTTGAATTTTTTTTATTTTAAAAGCTAGATTATATTCTAAATGGTACACCTTCTAGTTTATATGTACATAATTTTAATGGTGACGTCCAAGAACTAGAAGAATACAGCGAAATAACCATCCACATTTTATAGTTTTTGAAATGTGTAAAGAATTATCCTACTTGGATTTGAAATAACAGCTACTCCTTGCTATTTTAATTGCGTACGTAATACATGAGACATGCCCATATTCACATTCACCTATTTAAATCCAACACAACCGGTCATCCATCCATGTTCAATGTATTGAGTACACTTGGCACTGCAATAAATATGACCTTATTCATTTTTTCTCAACAATAATTCCTCTTAAAAGCAATAAATATCTTTTCTAAGAAGTAAAAATTGTTAAATGTATGTAGCCATCACAACAATTTAAAAACAACAACTTAACATCTAGATAATTGTAAAATTATTAATTCAATGTTTTTTAAATCTAGATAGTTGTAAAATTATTAATTCAATGTGTTTTTAAATGATATTTGAATCAATTTAAAAGGTCAAACAAGTATTTTGAGGCATGAGAGTGTGATTACATAGTCTAAGTGAATGTTAAAAGTCAAATAAATTTTTAATTTATTTTAATTAAAATAAAAATATTTTTGACACTTTTTTAATGTTTAATACTTATATTATACATTAAATATGAATTAATAATATAATTTCTTCTAATAAAGCTCTTTTCTTTTATTATAAATCACTTTTTTCAACTTATAGATTATTTAAAGTGCATTTTTAAATACATAAATAAATTCAATAATGTGAAAAACCTCTCCATCATTTTGTTATATACAATTCTAACCATTTTAAACCAAATTTCAGAATGCATATATGCCACCAAAAAAAAATTAAAAACAAAACGTTTAAACTAAGTCTGGCTTCGATCAAGTAGAGATCTTAGCAAACTCAAAGACGTTCAATTCGAGATTCTAGAAATCAAACATGTTTTGCACATGGGAGGACCACTCGCACCAAGTGTTGAGAAGTGTGTTATAATTAGGCCACATCTGATGCTCTGAGAAGTGTGTTATAATTAGGCCACATCTGATGCTCTGGATTCTCTTTGCAAATGCTGTAGACCATCCCTCATTTATTTTGGATAGGCCGCTCACTCGCCGCCTGACGGTAAGGACACCAGATATTGACACCACGACGGTAGAAGATAGATATTCAAATACGCAACAAACTGTCTTTGCTGCCGCAGGCTCTTTTGGGTCCACAAATTATTCCTCCCAACAGTTTAAATACCCCACTACGCCTTTCCTCTCCCCATTATTTTCTACTGCTCTGTTCTGCGATACTCGTCTTTACTTGGCTGTTGTGAATTCTATTGTCTGGAAATACGATCTGAGATTTTCTTTTTACAACGAGAAAATGGCGAAGCGAGGAGAATCAGGTCGGGTTGAAGGATGGGCTGCCAGGGACGACTCCGGCATTCTCTCGCCCTTCAACTTCACTCGCAGGTTACAGGGAAAATAATGCTTGTGGATAACCTTTTTCAATTGTAAGAGATAGTCAATGGAGGGGAAAATTCTGTTTCATTTCATTGAAAGTTTGTTTTCATTTATTTTGACAGGAAAACTGGATCGCATGACGTAACTTTCAAGGTCGCATACTGTGGAGTCTGTCACTCTGATTTGCACCAAATTCGGAACGAATGGAAAAATTCACAATACCCAATGGTTCCAGGGTAATGTCTTTCTATTTTTGTTGTGTCCAACCCTACCTCATATCCCTACCAATTCATGCTCAATTTTAATTTGCATTTACTCGATGAAATTGCAGCCACGAAGTCGTAGGGACTGTGCTTGAAGTGGGATCAGAAGTGAAGAATTTCGCTCTTGGAGATCGCGTGGGCGTAGGCTGCATGGTTTGGAGTTGCCAACAGTGTGATTCTTGTAGCAAAGATCAAGAACAGTACTGTGAGAAGGTTGTCTGGACGTATAACGGCATTTATGTGGATGGTTCTCCCACCTTTGGAGGCTACTCTACTTTGATGGTTTGTGATCAAAGGTATAAATAGTTTTACAAATTCATGCATTGTAAGCAAATTTATTTTATATCTCTGTCAAACACAGTTTTAATCAATTCGGCGGTGTGTAATTAAACAGGTTCGTAGTGAAGATCCCGGAGAACCTGCCGTTTGATGCAGCAGCACCATTGCTATGCGCAGGAATAACTGTGCAGCACCATTGCTATGCGCAGGAATAACTGTATACAGCTCCATGAAATACCTCCAAATGACAGAGCCTGGAAGAAGCCTTGGCGTGGTGGGGATTGGCGGTTTGGGACACATGGCTGTCAAATTCAACAAAGATTTTGGACTGAAAGTAACGGTGATCAGTACATCGCCTAAGAAAGAAAAGGAAGCCAGAGAGGATTTGGGGGCAGATCACTTCCTGATCAGCAAAGATCAGAAATAGATGCAGGATGCAGCCAAATCCCTGGATTACATAATTGACACAGTCTCTACTGACCATCCCTTGCTGCCTCTTCTCAGTTTATTGAAGGTGAATGGGAAATTGGTTTTGGTTGGCATGCCTGAAAAGCCTCTTTCTCTCCCTCCTACGGCCCTCGCATCAGGCAAGTCCTTGCAGCCCTTTTGGCTTCTTTGATTCATTTGATGCACTGCTTTTGGCTGCGATTAATTTTTAGATGAGGAGATTAATTAAGTCATTGGTGGTGTTTTCTTGTTTGGTGTTTGCAGGTCGGCGATTTATAGGGGGCAGTACAATTGGAGGAGTGAAGGAAACTCAGGAGATGTTGGACTTTTGTGGAAAGCATGGCATCTCTTGCATGATAGAGAACATTCCAATCGACTACGTGAACACGGCAATGGAACGATTAGGGAAGGGAGATATCAAGTACCGTTTTGTAATCGACATCGCTAGAAGCTTTTCTGAGTGAGATTCAGACGATTTTCATGTCCAGCCACTGAGTGATTGAGACGACGCTCCCATGTTCACAAATCCTCAAACAGGATAGCTCTACCTACAAATTCCGTACTCATGTTTGAGTCACTTGTAACGAATTTTATTAAATAAATGCTTTTATATTTGGTTTTGCTCTAAATTTTCAATGTGAATGTTTACGTCAGAATTATAAACATTTAAATAATGTCAACAATATAGTTGGTTAGGATTTGTCAGATTGATTATAAAATGTTTAAATAATATCAACAATATTGTTGATATTGTTGTTTAAATAATATCAACAATATAGTTGATGAGGATTTGACTTCAACTTCTTCCATTATAGTTGAGCATTCAACTTCTTGCATTATAACTCTAGCAATCATCCACTCACTAGCTAAGCACTCATCTACCACTCTAGATAAGCACTCATCTACTTGACTTAATTCATTTAATTAAAATTTAAATTATTGAAAAATAATAAAATTTATATTTTAAATTTAATTTGTTAATATAAAATAAAATTATAGTAAAAAATCGCTCATCTACTTGAGATAACCTATTTAATTAAAAATCTAATTAGAACTTGAGCTAACCTATCTAATTAAAATTTGAATTATTGAAAAAACAATAAAATTTATATTTTAAATTTAATTTTTTAATATAAAATTTGAATTATAGAAAAATAACAAAATTTATATTTTAAATTTAATTTTTTAATATAAAATAAAATTATAATGAAACTATCTAACCTATCTAATTAGAATTTGATTGAATTATGTATAATAATAAAATTTACATTTTAAATTTAATTTTTTAATATAAAATAAAATTATAGTGAAAAATGTTAAATTTAATTTTTTAATATAAAATAAAATTATAGTGAAAAATGTTGTAATGAAAAAAAAAGTCAAATCATCCATTTGGTTTAACTAATTGACTTTTCACTTTGCATCAACATAACATGTATTGTTGATTTTAATTTATTTTTTTTTCTCAATCAATTTTAAATGCAATTTTAAATACATGTATTGTTGATTTTTATTGTTTCATTAATTTTATTTTGTTTGTTTTTTTTAATTTTATTTTCTTATTGTTAATTTTAATTATTTCATTAATTTTATTATTATTTATTTTTTCTCAATCAATTTTAAGTGTAGATTTTCAATTTTTAATATACAAATTTAACTTCTCGTTATTTAGTGAATATGTTACAAAGTGTATTAGAAAGTGTCTATTAAATGTATATATTGTTGATTTTTATTCAATTTTAAATACATGTATGGTTGATTTTTATTGTTTCATTAATTTTATTTTGTTTGTTTTTTTTTATTTTATTTTCTTATTGTTGATTTTAATTATTTCATATATTTTATTATTATTATTATTATTTTCTCAATCAATTTTAAGTGTAGATTCTCAATTTTTAATATACAAATTTAACTTCTCTTTATTTAGTGAATATGTTACAAAATGTATTAGAAAGTGTCTATTAGTTACTACATGATTTCATTAGGTTATTCTCATTTCTGTGTCACATTTTCACATATGTGAATTGGTTCTTAGTTATATTACTCTAAACTTTTCATGTTATAAGATGTTAAGTTTAAACTAGTTTTACACTTTGATATTTATTGTTAAAGTAATTTATATTATATTGTTGTTTTCTTTTAATTTATATTATATTGTTATTTATTTTATTTTATATTATATTATTATTTTCTTTTAATGTGTTTTCTCATTTTTTTTTCTTCTTATAATATTATTATAAGTGAGTTTCCATTACACTTTTATCTAATGGGTGTTTTTCTTATTTTATATTTCACTTTTTAAAACTTTTTGGATGACTCATAAGTGATTTTTCATTACATTTGTATCTAGTGGGCGTCTTTCTTCACTTTTTAACTTTTTTTGGGATGATTGATTTTATGTTCATTTTTATTAATTTGGCCTAAAATTTCATAGTTGTTCATTTTAAATATTTTATCTTTATATGAAATTAGTTTTTGTGTTGTCTACAATTTTATTAGATACTCATTTCCTCTAAAAGTATTTTATAGGAGTGGTGTTTTTTAACTTTTAAACAATTTTTGTTTTTTGTCAACAAAAGCTTCTAATTATATCACAATAAGGAGAAATTGTACAAAATCCACTGAATTTTTGGCCTGCCACTGGGGAAACCAGACCAACAATAGTGATATAAACCATCTATTCAGAGAGTTTGAGGCTTGCACTACAGAGAGAGAGAGAGGGGCTTGCACTGCAGAGCGGCTAGGCTAGGAGGGAAGGAAGATAATCATGATATATTTTTTATAAGCGCATTGCACAAGCCAAAAGAAATTCAAGAATGCATAATAAAGAATCCAGTCATTGTGGATGTAGCCCAGAGTTGGGTGAACCACATTAAATCTTGTGTTACATGTATTTTATATGAATGTTCATGGATTTTGTTTTACGCTTAAATTAGATTAGATCTGTGATATGCATAATCATTGCGCAATAATCGTGACTGTTACAGTAATGGGTTATGTGTCAAACTGGGATCTAATGATAGTATGAATCTAAAATCACTAAGCAGTTAATAAGGAACAAGGAAAAAATTATGCACATAGGAATAATAAGGAAGAATGAACAGAATGGTCACCTCACATTCCATCACTACTGCAGAAACATGGTTCTCACAGTCCCAATAGATACCTCAGGTGAGATTTCATCTACGCAAGCAAGTGATGCCGAAAGGGTCGGTGTCTGGTGGGTTTTTTTGGTCATATATAACTCTAACCTAGGGTATTACAAACTATGCGCAGTGCTAACATCGTTCTTTGGAATAATATATATATATATAAGAAGGAAAGTTTGAATGATCATTATTTCATGGCATATCCCTCAGTCTCATCTTTGTCATGCATTTTACGGAATCCAAATATGAGTCCATATGACCATGATATTCATGTTTTTTCAAACTACCTGATCTTCCATGAAAGAACACTTCTTCCATGTGCAACACAACTGATTTCTCTCTCATTACTTTCAATTTCCTCTCTTATACTGAGTATTGGAAATAATTTCATATTCCTTTCATCTCATATTGTCATACATATCATTTTCTAATCTTGGTATCATTTCATACTTAGTTTCACGTCTTCTCTTCTTATCTATATTCTTATCTCATATCTCATACTCATTCTCATATTTTCTTTCATTCTCTCTTTTCCCCATGGTACAAGGAGCCCCTTGTCCTCCATTCCCCCTCACTCACTACCCTACCCTATGGATCCCCTTCCCCTTCACTCATTCCTCCTACCCTGCAGATCCCCTTCCCCATGCCCTCTTCCTCCACTACCCTGCCACACTCCCACAAAACCATCATACTCCACACCTTATCCCCCTACCCCGCCATATCCCTTACCCCATGACCCACCACACTCTCTAACCCCTCCACTCTCTACTCTATGTCACCATATCCTTTCTCATCTTATTTTTCCTTACTTAACATGTTTTCCTAATTTTAATTTCCATCACTCATTCCTCATACCCCGCGGATCCCCTTCCCCATTCCCTCTTACTCCATTACCTCACCACCCTCCCATAGACCTTACATACTCCACACCCTATCCCCCTACCCTGTCATACCCCTTCCCCATACCCTCTTACTCCACTACCCCGCCACACTCCCACAGACCCATCATACTCCACATTCTATCCCCCTACCCTACCATATCCCTTACTCTGCGACCTACCACACTATCTAAACCCACAATACTCTCCTAATTCACCACTCTCTACTCTCCATCCTCATCTCCTTTCTCTTCCTATTCTCCCTTACTTAACATATTTTCCTAATTTTAATTCCCATCACTCATTCCTCCTACCCCGTGGAACCACTTCCCCATCCCCTCTTACTCCACTACCCTATCACACTCCCACAGACCCACCATACTCCACACCCTATCCCCCTACCTCGCCATACTCCTTACCCATTGACCCACCACACTCTCTAACCCCTCCATACTCTCCTACCCCTCCACACTCCAGTCTCCATCTACATTTCTTTTCTCATCCTACTCTCCCTAACATATTTTCCTAAGTTTAATTCCAAGATACATGGAATCCTATTACACTAAGACACATAGAAGACATGGTAACCAATCGAATTAATATATGTGGAAACCAATTACATTAAGACACATGGGTGATGACTAGGTGATGACTTGGCACTGACTAGGTGATGAATGGGAAGTGACTGGATGACCAAAATTTACTAAGTCATAATTTTTTCTAAGCCACGAGTGTTAAGATAAGACCTCCATAAGATCCTTTATTTCACATGAATTATATGGAAGGAATTTACATTATAAACACTATATGCTTCGTCCACCACAATGAATGTGGGACTAAATAAGGGAAAAATTAAATCAAGGGATGAGATTGATCCTCGAACTAGATCAACGACTATTGAGTAGTGATCTTTTGAAGCTCATAACTCATGATCCAAATGTCCATTTTGGTCAAGCGATACCTCATTGGAAAGATAATTTGACAATAAAGACAATGGGATAGGTTTCAATGGATGGATTTGGCAATAATTCTTCCATAAATTAAAATATCAGTTAGCTCTATTTTTATGACTTGCTGGGAAATTTGTTTGGAACCTCAACTTCCCAAAGCTATAAGTTGAGATCCAAACCTCCAAATTTTACTCAAGAGGAATTTTTGGAAATATGGAATGATGAATATTTATTATATAATGGTTTAAATGGTTGAGAATCCAATTATCATGCTAATAAAATTAAAACACGGTCCACTTTTTTTAAACAGTCAACTTCACATTTTGGAAATAAAGTTTATTAAATAACTTTCATAAAAGGATGAAGTGGGTCCCATATTGGAGGAACAAATTTCAATGACTTAAATTATTTAAAGAGCATTCAATCAATCATTTATTATGTGATTTACTCTTTATTCCAAAAATAGGAAGCACGTGGAAACTTCTAGAAGAACAAAAACCCTAACTACTTCAAAGAAGCATTGGGGGGGGATTTAAAAGAGAGAGAGAGAACCATAAAAAAAGGGTTAGAATATTAGAACAAAAGAGGTTATATCATCAAGACATAATTTTTCAGCCATCAGTATGCATCCATCTCTCTAATCAACAAACAAAGATCTCCATTTTTTCTTGCTTCTTCTTCTACACAATTTCACTCAAAGCTTTATGTTTGTATATCAGAGATCAAGCATATGGTTGAGTTTTCTGAGTTTTTTTTTTCTTTTTATTATTCCAAGTATATTCCTAAAAAGATAAATAGGATTATTTTACAGCCATATATGTGGCTGGTAATGTAAGCTAGGATTCTCTAATTGATTCATAGAGGTTTATTCCTTGTGTTTGCAAGCTTTATTTCTGAGCATTAGTCAATTGGTCTACTGAAATGATATGTAATGAGAAATATGTTTTATATATTAAACTCCAAAAATAAATACTTTGGGAAATAACTTTAATGATTTCTCAAACTTTGGGATTTCTGAGCATGAGATTTTTGAAGTATGCCTATCAATTTTTTTTTAGTTTTGAATGCAATACTCATTTAAAGTTCTTTGAAATGATCAACACCAATTCATTTGTATTATTTTGAGAAAATATGGATGCATATTCTACTTGCATGTGTTTTAGAAGGATGTTATAATGAAGTTGAGCACACATTTATTTTGATATAGAAGCCTTCCATTATATTTTTAATGTAAATAAGTTTCTTGGTCCATTTCCAAGAAAATGTTGCACCCAAAGAGAAATATGGTAATCAAGAACCATTTTATATAAAAACAAAAGAAATACATATTCAGGGTTCATTGTTTATCATTCTCCCATTTGAAATCTCAATCCAATAATATCAGTTGCATCTTTCAGACTATAACAAAGGAGTTCCACCTCTTTAAAAATGAAGGGGGATTTTATCCTCGTGAGGTTATTGTTTAGATTTTGACCAATCTGAACATCAACATTTTGTTGATTAAGGTTGGTTGTCATTGATGTCAACCCTTGAAGAAAGCCTAGTAGCACAAAGGTTTGGGTAATGGAACCAAGTTTGTTTGATGTAAAGATGACTCATTATTGTCTTGTCATGGTTGATAAGAAGTACAAATCGATGAACTCCAAAGTGGTCCCCTTATGGTGAATTCTCTCATGGGAAGACGCTTTGCGGATTGATTTATCCTAGAAGTATGGTTAGAGAACCCATGCTTAATTATGGAATAATGATATGAAGGTAAGTGAATTTGTCAGTGAAACTATCCTAGACGGATAGTGCTTGTCATTCCATTTCCGATGGTATGTGGAACATCACATAACTCCTCACGGTTAGAGAGTTATGGCCATATGAAGTTGAAGAACCCTCATGAGTCATATAGAAGCCCCCAAAAGTCAAGTGTTTGCAAAAGAAATTATTTAAATAATAAAGTAAATGGAGAACTCCCTA
>SNQJ01S0050667.1:112936-130406 GCA_010110895.2 Picea sitchensis | reverse complement strand
CAAGAACTAGAACAAATGATCACAAATTTGAAGGTTCAAATAGAAGAATATAAAAGAATTGAATAAACACTCAAAGAATAGCTAGAAGAAAAAAACATGATCATTGGAAATTTGGAAGCAGAGATTGTCACATTAAGAAAGGATCTTCAAAAGAAAAATATGCAGAACAACTCAAAAGTTTTGGATGACATTATCAGCAGTCAAAAACCTCATCATGACAAGTCCGGACTTGGATACAATCAGACAAAAAAGGTATCAAGCTCCAAAACAACAGAGCAAGAAACATATCCAAAAAGCTATGCATAAACAATCAAAGGGGATAGGAAGATCTACAAGGAAGATTACAGGGACACTCCACCGAGAAGATTCAGATTTCAGAATCACCAACTGATAGATAGGCCTCAGGAAGAAGAAGAATTCATAAGCGTACCTCCTTTCAAAAGATCTTCAACTCTCAGGTATCAAACTATCTTTTTTGGTTTATTTTATGCATGTAATAATTTTGGACATAAAGTTGTGAATTGTAGAGCTAACAACAGGAACATAAACAACTTTGAAAGTCATAAACAAAAGGGTTATCGAAGAAGGCCTAGTGAAACACAGAGAAGAAGTTACAATAGGTTTGAATCCTTGAGCACTGAAGTGAAATGTTACAAATGTAACAACTTTGGACACATGGCCAAAGATTCCAGAATGACAGTCCCTCCTAGAGAACCACAACATAATAGCAAAAGTCACAGACTAGAATCTCAGAAAATGACATGGATAAGAAAGCAGAATCAGTATAGCAATGAAGAATGCACACTCGCTCTACAAGATAAGCAGAAGAAACGTGGTTGGTATGTTGACAGTGGTTGTTCAAAACGCATGACAGGGGATAAAGACAAGTTTCTTACTTTAAGAAAGGAAAGAGATGGATCAGTCTCCTTCGGAAATGATGATTTAGCTAAAATCATTGCAAAAGGCACGGTCAAAATTGGGAACGAGAATACAAAGGCAGAAAAATTTCTACTAGTACAAGATGTAAAACATAATCTTCTAAGTGTGAGTCAAATGTGTGACCAAGGTCATAAAGTTACTTTCGATTCACAAAAGTGCGATATAGGAAAACAAGGTTCAGGAAAATTGATTTCTACAGCTGCGAGAACTTCAAGCAACATATGTGTTAAGTGAAATCGGAAATGAAAAGTGTTGTCTAGGAAAGGAAGATGAAAGTTGGCTATGGCACAGAAGAATGGATCACATACATTTTGATAACCTTGTCAAAGTCARCAAAAGAGAAGCAGTCAGAGAAATTCCCCATATCACGAAACCAACCAACACTTTATGAAAGCATTGTCAACAAGGAAAGAAAACAAAGACCAAATTCAAATCAAAGGAATATTCAACGACAAGGCCACTGGAAATTGTGCATATTGGTCTAGTTGGACCAACTACAATAAAGGGTTTAAAATGTGAGAAATAATTTATGTTATTAGTTGATGATTATACAAGAATGACTGCAGTTTTCTTTCTCAAGAATAAGTCAGAAGCTTTTGAAAACTTCAAGATCTACAAGGAAATGGTTGAAAATGAGATGGATTCAAAAATCAAATGCTTGAGATCTGATAATGGAGGAGATTTCACTTCAAAGGAATTTATGGACTACTGCAACAGTCGTGGAATAAAAAAGCAATTCTTCGTTGCGAGGACACCTCAACAGAATGGAGTTGTTGAAAGAAAGAACAAGACAATACAGGAAATGGCTCGAACAATGCTAATGGATTCCAAATTGACAAAAAAAAATTGGACATGGGAAGTGCATACAACAGTTCACATTCAAAATAGAGTAATGCTTAGAAACAACACTGGAAAAACTCCCTATGAGCTATGGAAAGGAAGACCAAAAAATGTGAAGAACTTCAAAGTTTTTAGGAGAAAATGATACATCAAAAGAGAATATGGAAGAATGGGAAAGTTTGACTCTCTTGTGGACAAAGGAGTACTTTTTGGTTACTCAAGTACAAGGAAAGAATACAAGTGTTACAACCTGAGATTGAACAAAGTTGTGAAAAGCATCAACGTAACAATTGATGAACAGGTAGACAATAATTTTAAGAAGAAGAAAATCAATCAATGGAACATTTTTACGAAGAAGAAGCAAAAGATGAAAAGAAAGTAGAAGGGGAAGATGAAGAAGATCTGACAGAATCAGAAGAGCAAGTTCAGCAAGTGCTTCCAAAGACACCTAGCAGACGAGTACAGAAGAATCATCCTTTAGATTAGATTATCGGAAACAAAGATGCAGGAGTTGAGACTAGAAGAAGAATCTGTTCACCAGAACAAACGCACCTAGCACTCTCATCTACGATTGAACCAAGTTGTTTTGAAGAGGCCAACAAGGATGAATTTTGGAATAAGGCCATGGATGAAGAATTTGATAAAATAGAGAAAAATGATACTTGGGAATTGGTTCCAAGAACAAAGGATAAGAATTTGATCAGCACAAAGTGGGTATACAGGAATAAATTGAATGAATATGGACAGGTTACAAGGAACAAAGCTAGATTGGTATATAAAGGATATGCACGGGTTGAACGAATCGACTTTGAAGAGACATTTTCTCCAGTTTCCAGAATGGAAGCAATATGATTGCTTTTAACTTATTCATTCTCCAAAAATACTAAAGTGTATTAGATGGACGTAAAATCATCTTTTCTAAATGGGGAACTTGAAGAAGAAGTCTACATTGAACAACCAGAAGGATTTTAGTTGTCAGAGAACATAGATTATGTGTGTAAATTAAAGAARGTCATAWATGGTCTAAAAAAGGCTCCTAGAGCATGGTACTCTAGAATGGATAAATATCTACAGTAGGCAGGGTTCAGAAAAGGAAGTGCAGACAACAACCTCTACATCAAAGTAAGTCAAGATAGTATTTTATTAATTGAAGTTTATGTTGATGATATTATTTTTGGTAGTGATGATGACAGGTTAAGCCAAAAATTTGCAAAGGATATGCAGAATGAATTTGAAATGTCATTAGTTGGAGAACTATCCTTCTTTCTAGGACTTCAGATACGTCAAATCCACCAAGGAATTTTCATTTCTGAAACCAAGTATATCAGAGAAATGCTAAAGAGGTTCGGAATGGAAGATTGCAAACTAGTTATCACTCCCATGCAAACCAGTTGCAAGTTAAGAAAAGATGATGATTCAAAGTCTGCAGATTAGAGGCAATATAGGTCAATCATTGGTATCCTACTATATGTGACAAAATCCAGACCAGCAGTTGGACAGGTGGCACTATTTCAAGCAGCACCAAAGGAATCACGTGTATTAGCAGTGAAGAGGATTTTCAGATATCTCAAAGGAACATAAGAGTTTGGATTATGGTATCCAAAATGAAAGGATCTATCACTTATTGCCTACACAGATGTAGATTGGGCACGTTGGATTGATGACCAACGAAGAAAAATCGCGGCAGCGACACGGTTGGGGTCTATTTATGAGAGATATGGCACATATTGTTTGAGGTGTGTTTTGTGATCTAGGGTTTAGTTCTTGAGATGGTATTGGATGTTCAATATTGATGCATATATCAGATTTGTTGAGGCATACAGTTGGTATTTTTTTGTTGGTATTTGGCATATGGGTATTGGTATTTTGGTTGTGATGTGTTGTTGAAGTTGTTTGTTTAGCTTGAGGCTAGATAACAGTGAGGTTGTGGCACATGGTTTGATGTAAGGGTTTATGGTATTTGGTTTATGGATAGAGTGATGAATTGTTAGATAACTTTTGATTGTTATATTGGTGTATGTCTTTGGTATATGGTTGAGGTACATGTTGGGTACATGGTTGAGACAAGTAGTTGATGAGTTGTCACATACATGAGGTATATAGTTGATGAGTTGTCACATACATGAGGTATATAGTTGATGAGTTGTCACATACATGAGGTATATAGTTTATGAGTTGGAACATACATGAGGCATATAGTTGATGATGTTGGTACATCTTGATGAGTCAATGTTGATGCATGGTTGATGCATGGTACATGTTGGTTTAAGTTATTGGTACAAGTTGTTTGGTGCAGGTTGATTGGTACATGTTGTTACAGGTTATTGGTATAGGTTGATAGTGGCAGTGGTTGATTCAGTGACAGTGACAGGTTGTCTACATTTGGAATTTATATTTCAGGGCGGTTGGACAGGGCAAGGACAGGTGGTTGTAGCCACCTTCCGGTTGTAGCCGGAGAACTTAGGGGGTTGTAACCTCCTTCTGGTTGTATCTAGAGAATTGAGGAGTTGGAGCTTCCCTTAGGTTGTATCCTGAGAAACTAGGGGGTTGGAGCCTCCTTCCAGTTGCAGCTGGAAAACAAAGGAAGTTGGTGCTTCCAATGAATGTAATTCTTCAAGACATATAAGAAAAATCATTCCGCGGTTTTCTCCTGCTTTGGGTTTCCACGTAAAAACACTGGTGTACTGTGTATGTGTATGATTTCTTATTTGTTCATTGTTTATTTACTCTACAATTATTGATGATAATGCTACACATATATAACACTTGCATTATATGGTTAAAAATGATTAAATTGCTCTATTACTGATTCACCCCCCCTCTCAGTAATCCAACACATTTTTGGTGACCATACTGGGGACCAATTTATTTTTAAGATATCTGAGGCTTTGTTTCATATCTGATTGAGGAACCAGAGTCTCCATGGTTCAAAGTTTCAAAAATAAGATTCAAGAAGATTGTTACATGTTCTAGATGCACGTGGTTTATGAAAGGATTATCTAGAGATATTTGAATGACCTAAAAGATAATGTTCTTGGATCTTTGGGCATAAGTCAAATATCAAAATATTTTAAGAGCCAAGAACCATCAAAGATTTGGGAGGATGAACTCCCTATTGATTCCATTGAAATAACTCTTAAAGACCCTGATAATTCCATTGGAAAGATTAAAAATTCTCAAGAAAATATTCAAGGAAACTCCACCAAATAATTTATTTCATGTCGTGATGCTCATTTTTCTTCTATATCAATCCCATTATTATCATCGAAAAATTTCTCATAGAAATACATACAATGGTTGAAGAAAGTACCATCACAACATATCAATTGACATCCCTCCAACATTTATAGAAACAATTCAGCAAGTCATTGAACTATACAAATAGTCCCTTGAATTTCTACTCAAGTTCGTCAAAGCTTTTCTATGCACATTTGCGTGAGCCAACACAGCTGAATCGACACAATTTGTGTGGTCTGTGTGACTGTCCTCGTAAAAACCTTCTCAAATGCATAAACTTCACATTAATTCATTTGGTCGGGCCTCAAACACTTCCAAATTGAGGTGTACCTTGACAAGACACCCAAATCATTCCTAACTCTAGCCTTGGGGATATGGAAAGGATGGGTGGTACCTATAAAACATCCCCCATTCACACTAGAATAAATTTATGTAATAGCTTGTATTGGTCCTATAAATACATACTTGGGGGATGCAAACAAATAGGGAATTCATTAGTATTGTTATGTTGTTCATTTGCTTTTGGAGAAGCCAACTATTCCCTTAAGAGATATTTGAGCAATCATAGCAAGTGGTATACTTCTCACCTCTTGAGAAGTTTAACCAAACATTTCCTCACTACTGTTACTCCATTGTTAGGAGAGTAGAGCTCTATTTTGGGGGACTCAAGAATCCTCCCAAGGAGGAAGAGGGGATTCATAAATCCCCATACTTTTCCTAGGTGTTACTAATTCAAAGATCATTCCTTATTGGTAGCTATTACTTATGTTATTTTCATGTTTCCATTTGATTTTTATACATGTTTAGTTTAGTTTTATTTTCTTGTTATTTGTTTTTCTATTTTCTCTTTGGTTGATCCACTAATCAACTGACCAACTATTGTGAGAAATTCACCCTGTGAACATGTTGAATTCTCCTTGGATTAAGATGATAATCTAAGACATATTCGAAACAAATGGTGATGGACTTCCTTTTAGATTAATATTTTAATCCTATAGATAGAAGGAGATATTTAGACTAACCTTAAGTCTGACATATGTCCTCACTGCTCCAAGTCTCGACCTTGCTACTCCAAGCTTCTCGATGATAAAAGGAACTTGCAAGAATAGGATACAAGCAACTCTAATTCTAATCGATCGTGTTAGGAGAATACTAATCTATCTAATCTTGATTTGACATAAGCATTAGACAAATGCACAAACAACAATTGAAAGGAACATGCCAATTTTATTCATTATAAGTGAAAATTTACATATGGATGATGGAGCCAGTCTTCCAACCCTTATTTCCTTCGGCCCTTGGATGCACACACATGTATTCATATTTTTTATTAAGATCAAAATTTTCACCCCTTGTGGAATTCATCTCCCTTTCCCCCATGGATGGCTTTACTTATATAGGATTTGGAAAGTCCAACCACCATTAGCAAATGAAGGGAAGGTTGAGATATTTTCTCCCTAAGTTAGGATTTGGAACCCCATAATGGAAGGGAATTTGAGTGACTCAAGGCTATGAGTCATCACTCATCCATGACCACCCAAAGATCCTCGAAGATGTCCCTTAGATAAAGGTGGAGTTAGGCATAATTATCTGGCACTCCCCCAATGCTTGAGACATAGTGTCATTGATGCCTCATGACAGTGGTATAGAGAGTGTCACCCAAGGAAAAACTCCCTCCAGACATGAAAAAGGGAGCATCACCCTTCCAACCAAGTCAAACTCGAGGTGCAATTCAAGCATTCGACCTTTAGAAAATGATGATTCCTTCTCCCTCTTGACTAGGGAAGTGACAAAATGTTGTCCCATGGTGTCTAAATTTGTAAAACATGAATGCAACACTTGGGAAAGTGTCGTTTTGATATTACGACACTTAAAAATGCAACTATACACAACTGTGACACTAAATGTAATAATGATGAAAGTGTGACACTTAGTATGACACTAGGTAGTGTGCAAATTTTGTGTGTAACACCAAATTTTTGTTGTCTTGCTAGCCTAACTAGATAATTAAGTTCCTTTTTTTTCTCACCCAAGTGGAAAAAAAATCACAACACCCATCAATGGATTTACGAGATGCAACAAAAGGAAGAGGTGCCTAGAGAATGAGGTGACTACATAGAATCCATTTAAATATACAAGAAGTAGATTTTCAAATGCCAAACATTTATATTGAAAAACTTCCCACATTCTTTGGGAATACTTCAGAGGATGCATAGCAACATTTGTTAAAATTCAAAAGCACATGTGATGTTTTCAATATCTCTAAAGATAATGTTATATGCCAATTATTTTCACAAGCTTTGCATGGGAATTCTCTTGAATGGTTATTCATATTGCTACTTGAGACCATTACCAGTTGGGATGTGTTGGAAACTTCATTTTCTCAAGCATGCATCCCAAGAATGAACCCATATTCCATTTTTGATGTTTTTAGTGTTGCTACCCACCCACCCACCCTCTCCCATATCGACACAAGATAATGAAGTGAGTGATTTGGAATAAAAATCTAATCAAAGATTGAATTTTTTTTATGAATCTAGTCATATTGCTGAAAATGAAAATAAGGATTCCAATTTTCAAGTCTAATATTTCAGCTTCTCATATACTTCATATTAGGATATTTCGAGTAGCAAGTTTGAAAATGAAATTGATGAGTCTCCACCAAATTCACAACAATATTTCAACCAACATTCTCACGAGGAAAATGCTGTAATAGGTTTGCAATGGTTGCATATTGATGATGGAAATTCACAAGAACATTGGTAGCAAGAACAGTCGGTGGAAAAAACTAATATTGAGAACAATGATGGGAAAGATTTCCATTGCATGAAGGAAGAATTCTTTCAGGACATTTCCAATGAATCAAGAACATTTGATGTGGTTGAGGATAAGGAGAAAGATACAAATATTTTCAAATGGGAAACTTATCATCCAACCAAATATTGCAACACTCATGAGAAACCAAGAGTTTATTTTATTGAATCATGGTTCCAAAACATTGTTGGTCAAGCAATGCAATCATATTTTTGACACATTCGTCTCAGTTTTACTTTAGTACACTTCAGACATGCTCTTGACCCCTTGATAACAACCCTGACATATTCCCCAATTCAAGAGTTCATTCCATAGATCAATTGGATGCTTAAATGGATCCATTAGAAATATACTTACACTTGAAAAGTGTCCCTTTCCTCCAAGTAGGTTAGGGTAGGTAGATATTTTTTGTACATAGTTTGGTTTATTTAGTCAAACTTTTGCATAATAAAGCAATTGTTAGATGGATATAATGTTTGAAGATGACTCCATGGCCCAATAGACAAGGAATTACAAGAATTTATTATGAATATGACTCTGTGGCCCAATGGATGAGGAATTACAAGAATTTATTATGAATATGACTCCATGGCCCAATGGAGAAGGAAATTGGTTTGATTATATTGTTCTTAGCAACCCACAGGGGTCATTGCTCCGTAGTTGGAGCCAGTTGTTAATCAAAATTTTGATCACCTAGATTTTTTGTCTTTGGAATAATAATAATAAATTATATCAGAAGAAGGAAATTTTCAATGATCATCAGTTGATGGTGCAACCCTCCATCTCGGCATCATCATGCATTTTACAGAATCAAAATCCAAGTCTGCATGGCCAAGATACTCATGTTTTTGTCTAACTACTTGATATTCCATGAAAGATCACTTCTTCCATGTGCATCACAATTGATTTCTCTCTCGGTCCTTTTAGTTTCCTCTCTTATATTGAGTCTCATGAATACTTTATTATTCCTTTCATCTCATATTCTCATACATCTCATTTTATATACTTGGTCTCATTTCATACTTAGTTTCACTTCTTCTCTTCTTATCTCATATCTCATACTCATTCTCATATTTTATTATATTATCCCCTTTCCCTGTGGGACTAATATTTCCTTCTCCTCCATTCCCCTTCACTCACTCCCCTACCTCATGGATCTTCTTCCCCATCACTCATTATTCATACCCCATGGATCCCCTTCCCTATCCCCTCTTACTTCACTACCCTGCCACACTCCCATGGACCCACCATAATCCACACCCTATTGCCCTACCCTACCATACCCCTTACCCCGTGACCCGCTACACTCTCTAACCCCGCCACACTCTTCTCTTTGTACCCATATCCTTTCGCATCTTATCCTCCCTTACTTAACATATTTTCCTAATTTTAATTCACATCACTCATTCCTCCTACCCCGTGGATCCCCTTCCCCATCCCCTCTTACTCCACTACCCCGAAACACTCCCATGGACCTACCATACTCCACACCCTATCCACGTACCCCAAAATATCCCTTACCCTATGACCCACCATACTCTTTAACCCCACAATACTCTCCTACCTTGCCATGCTTTACTCTCCATCACCATCTCCTTTCTCGTCCTATTCTCCCTTACTTAATATATTTTCCTAAGTTTAATTCCCATCACTCATTCCTCCTACCTTGCAGATCCCCTTCCCCATACCCTCTTACTGCACTACCACACCACACTCCCATGAACCTGTTAGCACTAGAATTCATCCTCCAACTGAAGAGAAGGTAAGCCCAGTACCCATCATAGTTTTATATGTCACGGGTTGGTTTTAAAGAGGTCAAATGGGCGCAGACTCAAGATGATATCGTATTAACTCAGAAAACTGGATTGGTATGCACCTGCAGGTGAGGTCTGGAATAAAATTCAGTCGGTAAGTTGGATTAAAGGTGAATAGAGGGAAGACTTTGGTGAGGAGAGTGTAGGGGTCTATCGTGGACATCAGGTCTTCTAGCAGCCTAGGGATGAAAAAATTAAACACAAGATCCTCTTGAATTCAAATATCAAAGAAAATGAAAGAAATTATAACAGCAATATAATAAAAAAATCATCATAATAGAGTTACAACAATCCATGTGAATCAGTCATTCATGAACTCTCTCAGTATCAGAGGCAAATAAGATGGAGTAAGAAAGATGACTTAGATTAACGAAGATGTCTCAAAAACAAATACATAACTAGAGAACTAATGTTCTTCATCAAAATATTACAATAGCAGGGAGCCTATATCAACCATTCAACATTAAAAATATATCAAAACTTTCTATAAATACCTAGAAATACTGCAACCACCAGGAGTGTGATCGGACCACTGCCCTCAAATCTTTCAGGTGGTGCCTGCTCTATCAGATTGTGCAGTTTTTCTCATGTCAGATGCGAGCCAGGCGCAGTTATGTTCTTTATAGGAAAATTTTCCCATAAGGAAGCTTCAGATCATCAACATGCCTTCATGGCTGTGCTCTACAACGCTTTCCATTGATGGGGTGAGACAAGGTCTCAACTTCCATCCCCAATCTTCAATAACTACCTTCATCGGGATCAGGATAGGGCCTACACTCATGAATGTTTCCAGGCAATGCCATATGAATTTTTTGATTCAATCTCAATGTCTCGAGGCCAAGTAGATCTTCTTGTGTGACCAATACGGATGCTTTCGGTATTTGGCATAGCTCCTATCCATCGCTCCATCTTCAATGTGACCTAGGGCCATGACCCTACACAATTGCACGATTGCGAGCGTGACCAAGGGTGGTTTGAAAGCAAACTGCTTTTGTCCCCACAATTCACCATGAACCGCCACACACCCCTTTCCAAAAACCATGGTTCTGATTACAGCCCTCCCTTAAAATTTTAAAATGTGCGCACCGTCCGACCCCGCAATGGATCATGACCATTGATCTTGTGATTTGAGATGAGGCTTCCTAATCAACGACCCAACTATGGCACCTTTTAGATTGATGGATTAGATCTTCTCTTTTCGAATCAACGACTGAGATATTCTTTGTGAATTGGCCTTCGATAATTTCAATTCTCAAGCCACATTTCCCTCTAAGAAAAACCTTTGGAGCTGAGGATCTGATGACGTGTGGAATTCTAGATTTGGACGGTCGAGATCCACTTCGGGTCTCTGGGACTTCGAGCTGGGAAAACAGGGAGACCAGGGAAAAATTACAGACTTAGGTAGAAACCACAAACCCATAGGACTCTGACAATTTCATGTGACAACATTTGGCTCCATAGAGGATGGAATTCTCCCTGCGAGCTACCAAGAACAAGTAGTTCAAGTGCCTTAGATATTGGGTTATGGAGTCGAGCTCAAAAAAATTCGCCGAAGGTCGACATGTACACTATTCTACTTATAAAAAGGAAAACAAACACACATTCTCCAGAAAGAGCTTATTTATGTACAGTCTTAGGCTAACTAATTTTTACAAAGCATTAGGTGAAAGCAAACTTCCACCATAACCACCCAAACTGTTCGATAATATAATTATTCTATTTACTGCAAATAATCTATAAAAGGTAAGGGAAGTATGATAGCATAAATAAAACATGTATTGGAACATTGGAAATACCTCTGAATGATGATAATATGAACAATTTTGCAGTCTCCAATGCTTCTGGAAAACATAGTTCCATATATAACCCCACAGGATCACAAAATTTATAATCAGGAAAGCTTGACTGGTAAGAAATTACCTCCTTCTCTTCATGCTTACTCACTCRTTGTTCGATGTTCTCAAAGTGTACAGGTGGGTAGAGATTGATGCAGGTCAGATGATTCCAGGTGATACTTTCTCATCTACAGGTTCAAGACAGGAGATACATTTCACCTTTAGCTCCTCCATTTCTCCTTTGTCTGCTCCGATAACATCTGCTAGATGAGAGCAAGAAGTCTCTTCATGTATATCCATGGATGGCTCTTTCTCTCTATCATGCTCCTCAGTGTCTTTTTCAGACCCAAGATGGTTGATTTCCACACAATGCTCTTCCTTAATGTATAAAGGAAAAGGCTCTATAGTATGGTCTTGGAAATCCTTCATATCCACATCTGAATCAGATTCATAGTTGTCATACTCAGGTTGGTTGCTCCCCAAGTCAGCAAAATGTGGTGTGGAGATCTATTGCTCTTCATCTAAACACTCATCAAATATGGGTGAGAGCATAACTCTTTTATCTTGCAAAGAAAAATGAGCAACCTCTTGATTCTTCTCTTCAATCTTAGGTGAAAATACATCATGGGAAACCTCTTGAAGGAAAAGAGAAGAATCCTCCTCCACAACTATCTCTTCATTTACAACTGAGACAGCAGGTGCATCAAGGGAAGAATATGATACATCTATGGCTATGCAACCATCAACACTATCAACACTCATATAATAGAAAGAGAAAATATTTCATCCACATTTGCAAAATACTCACTTCTATCCTCACTTTCTCTTTCAATCAGATCTTCACCAGACTCATTACATGAGGAAGACTCTATCATCTGTTGGATGTGGAATGCAAACTTCTTACAACAGTCATCCAAAATAATATGATATAGGTAAATATTATCATAATATGAATTAAAAGCATCGTGAAAATCCTTCAAAGAATGGATACTAGAAGCAGGGAGAGATTGACACCATTCACGAGCATCTTCCTCTAAAGAAAATTTGAACATATTGATCAAGACATCCTCGTGAAAGAAGCCATGTTCAAGCATGCATATATGAAATTTTAATAAGTTCTCACCGGGATGGTCATGCTTTCTTCCTCTGAATCTTGGAAGATAATCATCCCATTCATTTATAGCTGGAACTGGAATTGGATAACCAGCGATTGCTGAGAAATTGAAGGGGGGAAATCTCTTGGCCAGGATAGCCTCCATAGCCTTTTGATTTGTCTCCCTTAAGTGGAGTCACCAACAGATTCTGCACAGTGGATTCGCCATGGTGAAAGATAATCAGTCAGAATTATGTGTCCAACTTTAGTTCACCATCTAAAACTGGCTCTCTGCAATGTCGTTCTTCCCAGGGAGCTTTTCAATATGGGATAACAACAAAAATCCTTCTTGAGAAAGATTTCCTTTCTTAATAATCCTCTCTAGGTCAGCTTCAGGTGTAGCCAGAGGCAGCTGTGGAGCAGACCTCGTGTGTCTACCCTTCGGAGCCACAACTGAAAAAGTGGATTTGAAACAGTGGTGTCACCAGGTGCAAGCTGCAATCTTCAATGGTATTGATATCTTATGCACCTTCAGAATCAAAGCTTCTTTGTCGTTTTATCCTAGGGAAATGTCTTCAATTTGTCCCCGGCAGCGGTGCCAGAAATGTTAGAACTAGAAGTCACCCTCTAATTACAGATAACATAAGCCCAGTACCCATCACAGTTTTATATGTCATAGGTTGGTTTTAAAGAGGTCAAATGGGTGGAGACTAAAGATGATATCGTTTTAACTCAAAAAACTGGACTGGTATGCACCTATAGGTGAGATTTGGAATCAACTTTAGTGAGTAAGTTGGAGTAAGGGTGAATAGAGGGAAGACTTTGGTGAGGAGAGTGTAGGGGTTTTTCGTGGACATCAAGTCTTCCAACAGCCTAAGGAGGAAAAACTTAAACATAAGATCCTCTTGAATTCAAATCTCAAAGAAATTGAAAGAAATTATAACAACACTATAATCAAACATTCATCATAATACAATAACAACAATCCATGTGAATCAGTCATTCATGAACTCTCTCAGTATCAGAGGAAAATAAGATGGAGTACAAAAGCTAACTTAGATTAACCAAGATGTCTCAAAAACAAATACATAACCAGAGAACCAGTGTTCTTCATCAAAATATTACAATAGAAGGGAGCCTAGCTCAACCATTCGACGTTAACAAAATATCGAAACTATCTATAAATACCCAGAAATGTTGCAACCACCAGGAGTGTGATCTGACCACTGCCTTCAAAGATTTCAGTCAGTGCCTGCTCTATCAGATTGTGCAGTTTTTCTCATTTCAAACGCGAGCCAGGCGCAGTTATGTTCTTTACAGGAAAAATTGCCCATAAGGAAGCTTCGGATCATCAGCGTGCCTTCATGGTTGTGCTCTGCAATGCTTTCCATTTATGGGGTGAGACGAGGTCTCAACTGTTGCCCCAAATATTCAATAAATACCTTCATCGGGATCAGGACAGGGCCTAACACTCATGAATGTTTCCAGGTGGTTCCATACGAATTTTTCGAGTCAATCCCAACGTCTCGAGGCCAAGTAGATCTTCTTTTGTGACCAATACAGACAATTTCAGTCTTTGGCGCAGCTCCTCTCCATCGCTCCATATTCAATGTGACCTAGGGCCATGACCCTATGCAATTGCACGATTTCGGGCGCGACCAAGGGTGGTTTGAAAGAAAACCTCTTTTGTCCCCGTAATTCACCATGAACCACCACACATCCCTTTCCAAAAACCACGGTTTCAATTGCGGCCCGCCCTTAAAAATTTAAAATGTGCGCACCTTTCAACCCCACAATGGAGCGCGACCATTGATCTTTTGATCTAAGATGAGTCTTCCTTTTTAATGACCCAGCTATGGCGCCTTTTAGATTGATGGATCAGATCTTCTCTTTTTGAATCAACAACTGAGATCTACTTCGTGAATCGGCCTTCGGGAATTTCAATTCTCAAACCACATTTCCCTCTAAGAAAACCTCTAGAACTGAGGATTTGATGAGGCATGGCATTCTAGATTTGGACGGCCGAGATCCACTTCAAGTCTCTGGGACTTCGGGTTGGGAAAACAGGGAGACTGGGGCAAAAATACAGACTTAGGTAGAAACCACAAACCCATAGGACTGAAAAATTCATGTGATAACAGAACCAACCATACTCCACAACATATCCCCCTACCTCACCATACCCATTACCCCGCGACCTTCCATGCTCTACTCTCCATCCCTATCTCCTTTCACATCATGTTTTCCCTTAATTAACATATTTTCCTAAGTTTAATTCCAAGACACATGGAAGACATGGCAACCAATCACATTAAGACACATGGAAACCAATTACACTAAGACACATGGGTGTTGATTTGGTGATGACTTGGAATTGAATGGGCGATGAATGGGTAGTGACTGGGTGACCAAAATTTTACTAAGTCATGAAATTTTCTAAGGCACAAGTGTTAAGATAAGACCTCCATAAGATCCTTTACCTCACATGAATGATATGGAAGGCCTTTACATTATAAACACCATATGTTTCACCCACCACAATGCATGTGCGACTAAAGAAGGGAATAATTAAATCAAGGGATGAGATTGATCCACAAACTAGATCGACTACTGTTGAGCATTGTTCTTTCGAAGTTCATAACTCATAATATAGATGTACATTTTTGGCAAGAGATACCTCGTTGGAAATTTAATTCACACGGAAGAAAATGGAACAAGTTTCAATGGATGAATTTGTTCATAATTCTTCTAGAAATTAAAATATTAGTCGACTCTATTTTTATGACTTGCTAGGAAATCTGTTTGGAACCTCGACTTCCCAAATCTATAAGTTGAGATCCGGACCTCCAAATTTCACTCAAGGGGACTCATTGGAAAGTTAGAATTATAAATATTACTTTGAGAATGTTTTCCATGGATGAGAAGTCAATTATCATGCTCAGAAAATTAAAACACAATACACTTTTTTTAAACAATGAACTTCACATTTTGGAAATAAAGTTTATTCAATAACTTTTATAAAATGATGAAGTGGGTCCCATATTTGAGGCATGAATTTAAATGAATTAAATTCATTAAATATCATTCAATCAATTATTTATTAAATGATTTACTCTTTATTCAAAAACAAGAAGCACATGGAAACTTCTAGAAAAGCATAAACCCTAACTACTTCAAAGAAGCATTGGGAGTAGATTTAAAAGAGAGAGAGCACCATCAAAAAAGGGTTAGAAGATCAAAATAGCAGAGGTTATCATCAAGATATTATTTTTCAACCATCATTGTGCATCCAACTATTTGATCAATAAATAAAGATCTCCATTTTTTCTTGCTTCTTCTTCTACACAATTTCTCTCAAAGCTTTTTGTTTGTATATTAGAAATCAAGCATAAGGCATAGTTTTTTGAGTGTTTTTCCTTTTATTCTTCCAAGTCTCTTCCTAAAAATATTAATAGGAGTATTTTACAACCATATATGTGGCTGGTAATGTAAGCTAGGGTTGTCTAATTGATTCATGGAGGTTTAGTCCTTGCATTTGACAAGCTTTATTTTTGACCATTAATCAATTGGTTTACTGAAATGATTTGTAATGAGAAATATACTTTATATATTAAAATCCATAGAGAACTACTTCGAGGCATAACGTTAATGATTTCTCAGACTTTTGGATTTTTGAGCATGAGATTTTTGGAGTATGTCCATCAAATTCTTTTCAGTTTTGAATGTAATACTCATTTAAAGTTCTTTGAAGTGATCAACACCATTTCATTCTTCTTTTTGTAAGAAAATATGGATTCATCTTCTACTTGCATGTGTTTCAGAAGGATGTTATAATGAAGTTGAGCACACATTTATTTTGATATTAAATCCTTTCATTTATTGTAAATAAGTTGCTTGGTCCATTTTCAAGCAAATGTTGCACCCAAAGATCAATATGGTTATCAAGAACCATTTTATATAAAAACAAAATAAATAAATATTTGGGTTTTGTTGTTTAGAATTCTTCCATTTGATATCCCAATCCAAGAATATCAACTATATATTTTAAACTATAACAGGAGTACCACCTCTTTAAAAAAATAGGGATATTTTATCCTCGTAAAATTGTTGTTAGAATTTTGACCAATCTAAACATCAACATCTTTCTACAAAATACTTTTCAAATATTCAATTAATCATAAAATAAGTATTTAATATGCAACTTCCTATCATTAAACCTCATTTCTTTTTCTTCCTACATGAATCCAATAACACAGATCATTCAAAAATTAGCCATTAATAGATTTAATGTTGAATTTACAACAATCCTTCATGTTCTACTTGTTGAAGAATAATTAAAACGAAAAAAGCATTATATAAGGAATAAATATAATCATCATCAGGAATATATGATGTCGTCACAAAGTCCCAAACAAAATCATCAATGTGTCAAATAATACAGTAGTACAAACGTAAAATGCTATCAGCCTAAAGTTATTTTATAAGAATCACCATTCTATTAGTCTTTTTGCTACTCATACTTTCATTTGTAATTTCCATTTTGAAAAAATCCACACAATCTAAGGGGATTCTCAAGTAATAATATTTAATAGTGAAAGAACTTCACACTCATTACAATTTACGACAACTAAAACCATTTCCATAAATGATGACTCAAATATTTTCTATACTTAATTAAGAATCTAGCAAATCTTTCTTCAAACTTTGAATTGAGATCCTTAGAAGGTTTAGGAGAGATCTCTTTAATAATAGAAATCTACAATGAAAATCCCATGACGTAATAAAGGTAAGGATCAAACCCATAATTTTTGGGTGAATGAGATAAGATAATTTTATTAATATTTTAAATTTTATATCTTTTATATTTATAGATTATACTTTAAATTAATATGAAAATA
>SNQJ01S0050667.1:101734-112886 GCA_010110895.2 Picea sitchensis | reverse complement strand
ATATATATATATATTAATTGAAGATTATTAAATTATTAAATTGTTGAAATAGATTAGTATTAAATTATTAAATTGTTGTATTAGTTTTAGAATAAAGAATAAAAGTTTCAAAATTTTCAATTCCTTAATTTAAAAGTAGCCAAACACATACGTTGGCACACACATACCTTGGTAGATTCATAAACCTACCTTATATATATATATATTCGTTTCTAATGTGTCATTATTACCATAACCATGTATTTTATATGAACCTTTTTCATTAAACATATTAATGAATTCCATACTCAAGTAACATGAACTTAACCAATTTAATTGAAAATATCAATTTTTTTAAACAACAAAGACAATTGATTATGTAATTATGAAATGGATGGATTAGCCTCTTTAATACAAGAATATTAACTAATTTTCAAATTAACATCATATTAAATAATATCAAACCTATCGAAATGCAATCCCTAAATTAGCAACCCCTACCTTAAACTCTAAACCAAAGAATAGTTTAATGAAATTTTGAACGACAATCTATTTTTGTAACATGTGAGAAATCTAAAGTTTAGGATGAATCTAGTTGAGTGATAGTTTGAACTCCAATTTATTTTTGGAACATGGGATAAATCTAAAGTTTAGGATGAATCTAATATTTAGTAGAATATGTTTTTTTTTGAGATAAATTAGTTATGAATGATATTTTATTAATGGATATAATTGTGTAATATAAAATCCGTTCAAGTAATTAAGGTTAAAAGAACTTTGAATGTCACTTATTTATTATAAATTTATTATGTGTAATTATACAACATATCATTAGCATTCTAAGAAGATTTTAGTGATAAAATTGTTACATATTTTTATTATCAAGAACTCTATATCCATCGTTGGAAATTTCACACATTTAAATAATCAAAACATACATAATATGGATCAAAACATACATAATATGGATATTCATTGTTGGAAAGTTCACACTTTAATAATCAAAACATACATAATTTTTCTATATAATAATAATAATAATAATCTATTTTTAAGGTCACGGCCAAGCCAGCACACCAAATTGGTGTATGAGACCCCCTTGTTTGTGGGACAAGGGACTCCCCTCCGCCCAACGATTTGACTGGTAAAGTCTACGAAGGTATACATACCCTACCCCCCTCTGGATTTGAACACGTGACCTCTTAAGAGGAAACAGATGTTCTTAACCATTAGGCCCACTCAGGCTGTATATATCTTAATGGAAACATAACAATAAATCCTAAAACTCAACACAATCCTATTGCCAAATATATATCAATTTTAAATAACATCCCATTTATTCCTCAACCCTACGAGGTTTCCATAGAAATATTATTATCATTAATGAAGTCCTAATCATCATCATAAAAGATTAATTTCATAACATAGGAGGAGAAAACAAACTTATTGTTATCATAAAATTATATCTAAGGATACTAATTATGGGTGAACCATTTCATTCCTAAACATAATCTATTTCGTTGTGGAATTCCACTCCATGTTGGGTTATGAGACCACCAGGGTTAAGAAGACTTGTTCAAAAAACACCACCACTATTATTTATTCAATATCTCACGTAGACTAGTTTTGGCACTCACTATACTACCCCAACACAACACGGAAAGACACTCCCTTATTTTCTCTTCAGTCCCTTGAGAGTTCTCTTCCTCTATATCCTCTTTAGTGTGTGTAACATGATTCCAATGATTGTCCACTTTCATATTTGATTTCTAACATTTTGTAGCTTCTTAAACAATGGTTTATGGATTCTTGGAAAACCCAATAAACTAGAAATATGCACATGTTTAGTAAGGTATCTCCCTACTCAATATTTATGCCCAATATAACCCATCAATGCTTTTATCATGACTGTATGGATAATGTGTGAGCTCTACTTGGTGATCTTCCTTCAAACTCTTATTTTCTTCTCCAAAAATCTCTTTTTCTTAGGATGCCCTCCCTTAATTTGAATTCTCTCTTTTTAATGAATGCATTAGAGGGAAAGGAAGAGCCCTAATCCAACTCTTCCACTTCCTTAATGAGGGGAGTCAAGATTCGTATTTGAATTCTCCTTGATTTTAAGAATATAGGATTTGGTTTCTTCAAAATAGGAGGTAGGTACCCGAGGGTAGGAAATAATTACTTAAAGCAATTAATGATTTCACTAGGATCCTAATTGTAATAGAAGAAACATTAGGATGAAAAATCACATGAAAGACGTTATATATAGCTTATAGAAGGATAATGAGACATAGGTCAATTCCCCCCATTAAACCCCCTTACATTTACACTCTGGTGAACTCATAGCCCTGTCAGTGTTTTCCCTTAGTCAATTTACCTTGGAACTTCTTTATTAATTTCAAAATGATAATTTGTGTATGTCTTTCAAAATCGTCATAGCAACTACCTCATAGTGTAAAACAAAATATAGTAATGCAAAGAATAATTACAATATAAACAATACCAAGTTTAAATAGTTGAGAATGGGATACTGCAATTTGGTTATTAACTTTTGTAGATGAAATTTCTTGAAAAATTAATCTTTTCTTACCTTCCCAGTGCAATTTCTTGAAAAATTAATCTTCTCTTACCTTCCCAGTGCAATTTCTTGAAAAATTAATCTTCTCTTACCTTCCCATCTTGATGTGAAACATATGCCACATTTGACATGACAATAATGAAAATGAAATGAATTGAAATAAGTGATGAAATGAAAAAAAATGTAACCTGATATGGTCTTGTGTACCATTTCCATGTTGGTAATGCTCCCAATGAAGACACAACATGTTCAACTAGAGTTTCATTGTGTAATCTTCAATCTCATAAAGAGAAAAATAATGCTCCATCTAGCCAACACATCTCGTTGTATCAAACCCAT
The DNA here is from genome assembly GCA_010110895.2 of Picea sitchensis. Taxonomy (NCBI): domain Eukaryota; kingdom Viridiplantae; phylum Streptophyta; class Pinopsida; order Pinales; family Pinaceae; genus Picea; species Picea sitchensis. The sequence continues at coordinate 109,990 of SNQJ01S0050667.1, read as the reverse complement.
TAAAATTCTCAAATTGATCTTGAGAAATAGATGTAGCTAATTGAAATTAGTGTTATGTGGGAATGACCAAGGCCTATTTCCCCTATCCTAGTCATGGTCACCAATGTCCATAAAAGTCTGACTAGTGAGTTCCTTAAATTCAGTGGTTTTATTTCATTGAAAGGTAGTAATGGAATTCCGAAGACAACAATTCTACTTGAAAAGGGATAACTCCTACCAAGCTAAGGTCGAGAAATCACCAACCACTTTGTTTATCCAATCATCCATGGCCATTTTTATAGTGGTGGGCATGGATCCAACCGAGGTCGACCTGAAACGTTATCGGTGACTTGTCCTAAGAATCATTGTAACTTGAAATGGTTGTAACTTCCTTGATTTTTCTCAAAATATTTGTTATCATCCCAATTTGGAAATGACTACAAAATTTCTTATGGCATTGGTGTGACTACAATCTAGCTCTTGAGCAGAGAGAAAATCGTGTTGCAACATTTCCACTATGACTTTAAAGATACAACTAAAATTGATTATAAATTCCGTGATGCTTCTTAGAATCACTATTATAAACCCAATTCAGAAATGGCACCCCAACCTTCCTTCAATCCTCGCTTATGTCATTTCAATCTCATTCTCCATAAAAAATAAAATTCTATCGTGCTATAAGGTTTTGGGGTTATAATGAGAAGGAAAGGGTCATGATTTGTATTTTTCTAATATACCATTGTGGTTCCAATAGTAGTACTCTGCAAGTGTTAGGGACCTAACCTCCCTAACCCCACACATAGGTAGAATAATATATTTTCGATGTAATAAAGGCTAATACTATTTTGTAAGGCCTATTTAATAAATGGAAACAAGTCAATGTGAGAAGACCTAATAGAAGCTTCCGCTTCTAGAAACATATTCTGCTAGAAGGTTCTTTAGAAGATAGAATTAGTATAAACAAGAGTAGGAGGCATGATAAGTTTTGTCTTGAGAATTATTGTAATAGAGATTTGCTATGTTGGAGGTTTCCCCCTTGAAGAGGCAAGTGAACATTGCTTTCTTGAATAAAGGTATCATTTTTGGTGTTTCTCTTCTCAATATTTTGTTGTTCCATTTGTATCTATTGAATATTCTTGTTTTTTCATATTATATTACATCTGGTACCTTACAAGTGGTATCATAACACTTTCCTTGGTAGGAATTGTGGGATATTTGTTTTCAAGGTAGAGATGTGTTTCGGTGTATTAAAACTACAAATATTTTTCGTTCAATGCATAAATCCATGGCCATGGAAGAATAAACACATACACTACAAGTGGTTCTTAAGCAGACATTGTTGGCCACCCTTGTAACCCTTATTGGTACCCCTTCTAGTGGTAGTGCATCAAACAACATCTGTATATGGATTGGAATAGATCTCCTGAAGCCCTCCATAGATAAATTGATTGGCCACCTGATTACTATAGTGCCACTGAGAACAACACTCGGGAAGATACTCTCTAGTACTTGGGTAATTAGGTAGTACGGATAAGGGTACGGTCTAGCCTCCTTAGTTGGCTCCCTGAGATATTGGGCCAAGTACTATTGTTCGACCCCACACATATATTTGAGAGCTATAACATAGGGAAAACCCTTGTCAATAGAAACACTAAACACCCTAATCCTTGGGATAGAAACAGAGTAGAAAAGGAACACACAAGATCTATTTTCATGCAACCTTGCCTCCTGCATTCACGTTGTGAAATTACTACATATTTCTTCCTATTAAGAATCTGGGCATTTTTTCATTGCAATATTATTCAAATAAGAGTATAACTCTGTAGGAGTTAAAAAGAAAACAAAAATTATAATGGTCTTACTAACACCCTTATTTGGGACCTATCCCTTCGGATTCCTATCTTTTCCCATTTGTCGTGATACCCCTCATCTGTAATAATTTTAGTGTGGACTCGTCTGCCTATCTTTTCCTCTGTCGAAATGGCCACCACCCACGACCAAGAACTCAATATCTTGATTTACGACAATCTCCAGAACAAGGGGGACATCAAGACTATCAATTCCAACATTAGCAGGCTCAATTCCTCTTTTCAGACCCTACAGGACGAATGTTCCCACATCAAAGAAATCAAAGGCACAATCACCCAATTAATGAGAAGCTCCCTAAACCCTACCTCTTCTAAACAACCTTTCTATCAGGAAGACAATGAATCTTCCCATTACTAAGGTCCTCATTCCACCCATCTTCCTCGAGACCTCCACCTTCCAAGAATTGAGGTGAAAAACTTTGATGGCTCGGATCCCATAGGTTGGATCACTCAAATGGAACATTATTTCTCTTTACATGGAATTATTGATGATTTATACAAGATTTATTATGGTATCCTATGTTTGGATCCAAAACGATATAAATGGTGGCAATAGCATAGAAAGGCACGCCAAGGGTATGTGTCTTGGAAATAGTTTGTTGCAAAGATTTATGACCGCTTTGACTCCAACACCCATCATTTAGGTTGATTAACCAATTTTAAGTAGTCTGGGACAATGGAAGAATTTATTACAACCTTTGAGCACTTGGATTTTAGAACGAAGGGTGTGTCAGAGGCATTCTTCCAAGAATTATTTATCAGTGGTCTGAAAGATGAAATTTGTGCTCATGTTCCCATGGTCTGCCCCCAAACTTGGTTGGAAGCTACTCAACGAGCCAATGAAGCCCAACAGATTATATCCTCCTAGAACATAAAACCATCTTTTCTTCCTCTCCCTAAACCCACCAATCCTACCCCTCCTGCAAACCCCCTCAAGATCTAGAAATTAACCTAGGCATAAATGGTTGTATGCCAACTCAAGGGTCTTTTCTATAATTTTGATGACAAATATTTTCCAGGGCACAAGTGTAAGGAAAAAAATATTTTTATGGCCATGGCTGAGGATGTTTCTGAATAGGAGGAATTTTTTCCCCCTGTGGAGGAGCTACCACCCCCAGTTGATCTGACTCCACCCTCTGATCCACCAGAAGTTGAACTGGTGATTTCATTGAATTCCCTCACCAACTTCTCTTCTCCCTATACCCTCAAGTTAATTGGTTACATTAAGAATAAAAAATTCATCATCCTTATTGAAAGTGGTAGCACCCATAATTTTGTTCATTGTCGTATTGCCCAAGAATTCAATTGTTGTATCCATGCAGTCAATAATTTTCAAATCACGATTTCCATTGGAGGGTCTATGAAATGTGGAGGACATTGTTAAAATGTTTTGCTCCAAATTGGTCAGTATAACTTGAAATCTCATATGTTTTCTATATACATAGGTGGTTTTGACATTATGCTAGGTGTTGAATGGTTACACACTATGGGCCGCATTCTCATGGATTTTAAGGAATTAACCATGAAATTCCAACAGGAGGGACAATAGTATCAGTGCCAAGGAATCACATCAATTTCCCCTGAGATCATCAATTCCCATTGAATGGAAAATATTCTCAAAAAGGATCATTCGAGTATTATTACCCAAATCCATTCCATTAAATAAGTTGAGACACCCTCCATGCACCCTGGTCTCTAATCTATCATATCCAAAAACCAAGTTATTTTTTCCACTCCCCAAGGAATTCCCCATTCCCATGGTGTTCATGATCATTCCATTCCTCTTTTCCTTGACTGTCTTCCTCCCAATGTTCACCCTTATCGTCATCCATTTTCCCAGAAGAATGAAATTGAGAAAATTGTTCAAGAATTGCTTGAAGTGGGTGTTATCCGTCCTAGTACTAGCCCCTATTCTTCTCATGTGGTCATGGTACTCAAGAAAGAAGGTACTTGGCACATGTGTCCATACTTTCATGCCCTCAATAAACTCACCATCAAAGATAAGTTTCCCATTCCTGTCATTGATGATCTCTTGGATGAATTGAGTGGTGCTCAGTACTTTACTAAACTTGATCTTCATTCTGGATACCACCAAATTTGTATGAAAGAAGAAGGCATTCCCAAGAATACATTTAGAAATCAGGAGGGTCACTATGAGTTCTTGGTCATGCCCTTTGGCCTRTGTAATGCCCCTTCCCCTTTCCAAAGTCTCATGAATCATGTCTTCCATCCTTTTCTATGTCATTTTATCTTAGTTCTCTTTGATGATATTCTCATCTATAGTAAAACTTGGACATCCCAAATCGCCTATGTGTRTCAAGTTCTCCATCTATTCTCTCAGCACCAACTTTTCCTCAAATAATCTAAATGTRCCTTTCGAGCGTCAAAAGTGGAGTACCTAGGTCATATTGTTGGMAAGGATGGTGTAAGGGTGGATCCTAAAACAATTGAAGCTATGAAGGATTTCCCTCACCCTAAAACTACTAAGAGCTTGTGTGGCTTTCTAGGTTTAACAAGTTATTATTGCAAGTTTATTAATAATTATGGAAAAATTGCAACACCTCTCATTTCTCTCCTTAAAAAGAATGCCTTCACTTGGACTCCAATAGCTGATCACTCCTTACATTTCTTGAAAGAGGCTATGTGAACGACATTTGTCTTGGCACTCCCATATTTCACCAAGACTTTTTTATTGGAATGTGATGTGTCAGGAAAAGGAATTGGGACAGTCCTCATGCAAGATGGCCAACCTTTGGCCTTCACTAGAAAACAACTTTTAGACAAACATTCAGGCCAATAAATCTATGAAAATAAAATGTTGGCTATTTTTCATGTCGTGGATCTCTGGCATCCTTATATATTGGGGAAATGCTTCCATATTAAAACTAATCACCAGAGCCTCAAGTATTTTATGGAACAAAGAATTTCCTCCCCGGAGAAAAAAAAAATGGTTAACCAAGCTATTTGGCTATGATTATGAGATCATATAAAAGAAGGGCAAAGAAAATGTGGTCATTGATGCTCTTTCCCAAAAATATGAAGAAGAAGGGTCCCTCTTTTCCCTCTCCTTAATTTTACTTGATTGGATCCAAGCTACTCACCAGGTATGGCCACAATACCCCAAAATCTCTCGCTTGATCCAAAAATTGTAAGAAAATTCTCCATCTTCTCCAGGGTACTCTTGGAACAATAATGGGATTCACTACAAAGGTCTTCTATATTTAGGGAAAAAGTTGCAAATTAAATTCATGGTGTTGTCTGAGCTTCATGCTTCACCCACAACTGGGCATTCAAGGTTTACCAAAACCTATGAAAGGGTCAAACGTTCTTTTTACTAGGATGGTATGGAATAGGACATCTGCACTTTTGTGTTGAATCTGATCTATGTCAACGCAACAAGGGAGAAATAGTCAAAGAACCAGATACAATGAAACCCCTTCCCATTCTCCCTTCTATTTGGCGAGATATTTCTATGGATTTCATTGTGGGCCTACCTAAATATGGAAATAAGTCAGTCATCATGGTGGTGGTTGATCATGTTTTCAAATATGCTCATTTATGTGCTCTTCAACATCCCTTCACCACATGTACAATGGATCAAGTTTTCATGGTTAATATCTTCAAACTTCATGGCATGCCTCATTCTACTATCTCTGACATGGATCCCACGTTCACCAACAATTTTTGGCAAGAATTGTTCAAGCTACATGGGACCGTGTTATCCCCAGTTGCTAGGGATAACTAAGGAGATGATGTATCGAGTCCCTCGGGTTGCAGACATGGAGTACCGAGAGACAACTTGACCAACAACATCCACTTGCACAGACAAAGATCCACCTCGACAACACAGGGCCAAGTTCATCACGATGGTGTCCACCACATTAGCTGGCTTCTGGAAGACATTGGGTCTTGCTCCGTGAGGTACAATCTAGGTATTATGGTGAGTATCATTTCAATATTTGAGGCATTTAAGTTTGTTGCATTTAAAACTGCTTTTGATTATCTAATGTTTGCTTGGAAATTATGTTCTTTTCCCTATTTCACTTTGGTGGTTGACATTGCACCCTAGTAAGTGGGTCACGCTTAGGGATAGGTTTGCTACTGGGAGGTGATCTTGCTGAGTCATCGTGACATTCCCGACCATACTTGTCACTCTCCACATTTCATCCCCTCATCTCCTTACCTTTTGGTATTTTTGGGTGTATTGACCCAAGAAGGGATTTTTCATCATTTCATGGGAATAAGGGGATGAAGGCCCAAAGGCTTGTAGTTGGAAAAAGATAAAATCCAATCATGAACCTTATAGATTCTCACCTAGGGATCTTGAGGCAAATGAAATGTCTCTCATAAGAAACTGATGGGACCCATGAAAAATAAGTAATACAAAATGCCATCTAAGGTGGAGCATGTGTGGTCATTGTTTATCATGCTTAGGTAGAAGCCCCACAAATGGTTTCAACTTGGGGAATCATGATATGACTAGGGTAGAGTCAAGGTGGGAACTGTTTTTCATGCTTAGGTAGAAACTCGACCTTGGCTTCAACTTAGAAACATCTTAAAAAGACAAAAGGGAATAAATGGGCTTGGAAAAAGGTTGCATTGAAAACGAAGGTGCAACACACCCTCTACAAAGGCACCCATAAAAGAGATACTACAATCCCTTGTATGTCATGAACCCCATGCCCAAGATTATTTCCCCCATCCATCTCACTTTTTACACGTCTTAGAGAGGGGTCCCCTTGGGAAACACTCCTAAAATTGAGGTATGATTCACCCAATAGGTCGCTTTGTCAGCCCTCCCATACCTAAACTTGGAAAATTGCATAGGGTCTTTGAGCACTTGTTTATTTTTATGAGGTGGTTTGGATGTACATGATTATATGGCTCTTTTATTGATTTTATTTACTTATCATGATTCATTTGACTTGAGATCCTTAGAGGGCACATTCATTGTCTTTGTAGGACCTAGTTGGTGTACATATATGGAAGAACAAACCTAGCTTGGGATTCCTTAGGGCTTGAATCCCACAGGTTGGATACCATGTCCCACACACCGAACAACAATTATAGCCTTTGGAGGCTTGATAGGAACCTTGGAGGACCCTTCCTAGCCTTTCATCATGCCAACAACCTGCCTTTGGAGGCTAGAGCACCACATTTTTGGGGTGACATCATGCATGAGCTAGGGTTTTGGGTGGTTGATGTGTCGATCAATGACACATGGAATTTTTGGGAGACGAGGAGCCTCATCCTAGTGGAGCATACCATAGTGTTTGAGGAAAATTCCTTTGGAGGCCCAACGTTCCATCTCCAGTCCTAACGTCCTACTCCTAATGCCAAATCGTTTCCTTAGAAGGGAGAAATCAACTTTATTTTAGGGCTTTGTTATGTGCAAATTAAATTTTAATGACGTAAAGGGGTAAAATAAGGGTTGTTGACCCCTTATTTTGTGGTTACCCTAAAATTAAGTGGACAAACACTTTTAGGAGGATTTGTATAAATATAGATCACTTCTATTTCATTTTTATCATAGATCTCCCATTGTGAGAAGACTAGTGGATGAAATTTGCGCCCTACTTGGGAAATTTGGCATCTGTCTCTTGTGCAAACGATTTTTGCTGATATTTCTTGGTGAATGATAGAGCTAAGGTGGTGTGCACCTCTTGGAGACTTCTTCTCTTGCTTATGAATGGTAATTTTCTTGGTGAACTAGGGTTATGCAATTATTAATTCTTCTCCAATTATTAATTCTTCTTGCTTGTTTCATGGTTATTGTTGGTTGAAACCCTAGGAGGAGTATAAGTGCATACACTCTCCATTAAGCTTAATCTCATTTTCTAGTTTACAAGTCTTTTATTGCAAGGTTGCCAAGAGGAGTACAAGGGTGTACAACCTCCTTTATTTACCTTAGTTTTATGTGCATATCCTAGGGAGTACGAGGGCTTACACCCCTAGGTATTTTGTTGATATAACTCTTGATTTCAAGACTCCATTCACCCAATTTCTTAAAGGAACTAATCTGAAGTTTTCATTGGAGAAATAAATTGTTTGCATTGGTATACATGATTTAGTGAGATATTAATATTGTGCAAGTTGGAATCTTTTCTTGATGCTTTGAGGTTTCCAAAGCCTCCAGGGCATCTTGGTTTTATTAGTCTTCTTCGAGCTAGAAATAAACAAAATCTACATCCATTAGGGCTGCAAAAAATTACTCTCTTTTTTATTTATAACTCACATTTAAGCCGTCAAAATTTGCTAGCAAGCTGCCATAATAATCTATTAGTCTCAACACACTTTTTGGGTGGTTTACTTGCCTGTTTTGTGGGTTGAAATTTTCTGTTGTATAAATAGTGTGTTACATCCATAAGGTTGACAATGTATCTCTATAATACTGGTTTAGTATATCCTT
>SNQJ01S0050667.1:78138-99211 GCA_010110895.2 Picea sitchensis | reverse complement strand
AGTGTTTAATGATATTATTAGCACATTTTATCATGACTGTACTGGATCTGTTATCATGTTTTCCGTTGTGTAAATGAATTACTGTTGAAAGCTATGGATTGTCTAATTATAACAGTAATTATATGTTTATCCTGAGAAATAAAATGTATCTCTTTGTTGTTACGCATGTGATTATACAATTCTGTATGTTTTATGTAAAAGTCCATGTACAAATTGGTTGTTCGAGAGGTTTGAAAGCCTCGGTAGTGAAAAAGGTACACTACATTGACGAAGGAGAAATCATACCATTAGTCATGCTACTTGATTCCTGAGTATGCTAGAGTGATCTTCCTGAGTTCTATGATTGATGTACTATAGAGACAAATAACTTTAAGTATTAGCTAAGGAGGGGCTTAGTGATGCCTATGGAGCTTCCATAATACTTGAGGGTATGCATATGAACAAATCTATAAATAAATTGTATCTAATGTAGTTGCACTCACCATTTACAACATAATTATATAAGCTCATCCAAGGATGCTCCCACTTGTGTTCTCCACACATGTTTGCTTCGAAGCTATAGTTTGACCCACATAATGACATATCTCTATGTTTATAGATGCCAGAACACATCTTTAACCTTAAAAAAATTCTAAGCGTTTGGTCCTTATGCTTTCCCAGGGAAGTGATTTGATAGAATTTGTAAGAAACTTAATATGTAAGATGAACGACATCAAAAAATAACATCTGCAATAGCTAACAAAAAAAAATTGTAATTGAACATGTGAAATGGAAAAAACTTATATTGATAGTGGAACTAATATCAATGTTCACAATGCCACTTCAAGGGGCGAAACTTCCAGAAGATTAGAGCTTTGATACAATGTAAACTACCTCACATATTTTACATAACTCTTTACCCCTATAAATGGATTCTAACGAACCCTAACAAACCACTAGTGGTCACTACATTAATCACTAATCCATATTACATTTTTGAATGCCAACGACCTAGTGGGCCTTATTTTAATGAGACCACATTGCATTATTGAGTATACACACCAACTAACTAGTAAGCCTTTTTAATGAGGCCATGTGACATTAGTGAGTACACACTCCAACTACCTCGTGGGGACTATCTAAATGAGGATGGTCACTGCTATCGCACAATTTGTACTTTCCCAAAATCCAAAGGAAAGTGGACAGTAAATTGGTGTAACATGAGGTTGTCCTATCACTGTCACCTAAATAAGACACCTCTTTCTCTTTAGGGGTAAAATCCTAGGGGAGACGTCCCCGGTGACCTAGAATTTTGAGAAGGAAAAGGTAATGGTATCAAGAAAATTTGTCCCCTCTCACAATTCACACTGATCAGAAAGTCCCAAGGGTTTAACAATATCAAGAAAATATATGCTTAAGTGTACCTGCCCAGAACAAGACAACAAGAAAAAACTATTTTGCAAGTAACAATTGATGTTAAAGTGCTTCATAAAACCTTGGACTTTCAATAAAAGAAACAAGTTGATATAAGATGAAGAAAACATAAATTTATGAAAACAATGTATAGATAATGATAGCTTCACAATCAATGCCTTCAATAAGCTTAAAAATGACCCAAAATGATAATCTAACAATAACAATATACTAGCACTTGTTAGAAGCTAATGAGGCAATGCAAAAATAAAATTTTGCAATTGCTTTTAAGAGATTTTACCACTATAATAATTGGTTGTATCTTACTTTTGTAACAACAACAAGAAGGTTAGTGAATTAGTCTAATCTAGGGTTAGTAAAGGTTAGTAAATAGTTTGAGGTAAAATTTTTAAGGGTTGTTCTCATCAATCAATCAAACATAAGGTCTAGATCAGTGTCTTTAGGGACAATGGAGTCACTTTTTGTAGCAACAACCTTGAAGGAATCAAATGATGATGTATGAGCTAAGGAAACAAGGGATGATAATTGAGGTGTTGGTAACCCAAGGCCTCAATCAACAAACCCTAGAAGGAAAATAGCTACTAGGAAGTAGGTAACCCTAGGCCCTGGCGGTTTTCCTTCTTCTTTAGCTCAAGCTTGAAGTAAATAATGGCTTGATGAAGAAAATGATGCTAGAGTGCTACAATGGTAGGGATCTATCACAATGATTCAAAAGATAGGATTTCTAGCAAAATCTAGTAGGTGAAAATCTATTAAGACAAGGACAATAACATGTGCTTGATCTCCTAGGGTTTTAAGCTAGAAATTTCATAATCTTGGAAAAATTAAAAGTAAATGTACTATAACCATTCAAAGTTAAGAATAATTGCAGAAAATCACTTACATTCACCAAGAATAATGTAGCAATTAGACTAGTTGAAGACTTTCCACCAAGAAAAATGCCAAACACACCAATATAAGCCTCCTCCAAGAGTTGTGCACCACTTAATTTCAGCCAATAAACCCTAAGGGAGCTGAATTTTAGACCTCACTTGTGTGAGTGAAAGAATGGTGAAAAAATACAAGGGAAAAATTCCCTATTTATACAATCAAAATGACCTTTAATTACAAAATTAGGTCAAAAAGGCCGACATGGCCAATTTACATGAGAAAATCCAATTTTACATAAATTTGTTAAATAAAACCCTAATTTAATCTTTTTAGGGTGACGTCATGCCCCTCCTAGGGTGGCGTTAGCCTCCTTGCTGGAACGTTAGCCCTCAAAGTGGAATGTTGGGGCTCAAAACCCCTCTGGAACTACCACACGTTCCAACCAATGTTGTCCTCAAGCTGGGTGCCTCAACTGGGTGACATCAAGGCTCTGAGTGATGATGTCAAGGGCCAAAATCATGGTGGGAGGGAAAGACCCCCCTGGGTATAGGCCTTCCAAGTTGTCTTTGGTAGAACGTCCTCCTCACTCTCCGGTGCAAGCCTTAGGTATATGTCTACCCCTGGCTGGGGTCTCAACATCCATATGGTGGGATTTTATCCCTATGGAGGTCTGAGCTAATCATCTCCCCATGTGTACATGTCTGTCAATATTCCATGTCTAGGACCTGTGGGCCTTGAGACATAATCTCCTTAGTTATCTGTTGGTTAGGGGATAACATATGGCTCCAACTAGGGGACACGTGCCTACCGTAGAGCGCATGAGAACCTCAACATCTCTAGTATGACCTGTGACCTGCTAGATATCAAAAAAATATATTAGTAATCATTTGGGTTGGTGATATCACCCCTGGCTCATATATGGTACAATAAAATGAAAGTAAGTAAGAATATATACAAATGGAAATACAACTACTCTAGAATGAAATGCAGATGGTATATACAATGAATGAAAAATGCCTACCTACTAACCTGCACTTACCTGTGAAGTCAAGTCTCTTCTCACTGATGGGGTTTGAGAAGGTGTCCACCAACAGGTAATGGGAGCCTTCTTCCTTCCAATATGGATAAATAATAGGCATCATTGACTGAATTTCTTCCAACTCTAAAGGGTCCAAGCCAAAATTGTGCACTCCCTCTGACATTAGTAGGCTCTCCCTTCTTTGTATTCCACATCTAGACAGTATCTCCCTCTTTGAAATCCTTGGTCTTGAATTTGGTTGTCTCTTGTACAACCCTAGTGTATTGTCTTGAGGGAGGTGGGCAGGATTCTGCTATGAAAACTTCTTGCTGGGACGGTCAGATCAGTATGTCATCTTCTCCTTTCTTTAATAACTTGATAGCCCCAACTTTTTTATCTTTATATTTGTTTAGGAATTGTTGATACTCATCCTTCTTCGGCCATTGTATTTGATCAAAGTATTCCTCTGTAGATAAAGGCATGTCATTAGGGGAAAATACATGAGGACTCTCTTTGACCAGTTCATGTGTGTCGTTAGTTCCAATGTCATCACCAATTTCTTGCACATGGACTTTGGTCATTGGCACATTCGGGAGGCATCTTATTGTTCCATCATTCATAGGCACATTAATATATGTGAGATCCATATCTACAGTTCCTCCCAGCAATGCAACAAAATTCCTAGATAATAGCATTCCCCACACATCTAGGACATCCACCACAATGATATCCACGCGGATCACTCTCTCGGGGTATATTCCAAGGCATACCTCAACATTCTCAACTACCCCATGAGTGGGTATGGCTCTGAACTCAAATCCACCTACATTCCTGTAAGGTCATGTGATCTTTAGGCCCAATTTTTCCATGACCTTCAAAGATATCATGTTAGCACCTACCCCTGAATCAAGCATACAGTTGTTAAGGCATTTGTTATTAATTAACAAGGTCATGAAAAAAGGTGGATGTCCATCATACTGAACCCTAAAGTGATCAACTTGTAACATAATGGGAGGGTCCATTGGTCCATCTGAGCCTTTGAAAAAAAAATTGAACCTTTCTTTGACAGATGGGACCTTGATGACTTCTCTCAAGGGAATGGTCATGTGCATTTTTTCTAATGCACCTTCAAAGTCAAAGTTCAAATCCACTTTGTCAATCTTGGGAGGATTCTTAGGAAGGAGTATGATCATGGGTGGAGGTCTTGTTTGTGATTCCATGGGACCAGTAGAGAGAGGTTGGTTCATTCTCTTTTTTATAGTATACACTTGGAATTCTTGTTTCTTCAACTTTTCTCTTGATTCTTGGTCAAGGTTATTTATCACCTCCATCCTATACTTCCTGGTTTCTTCCTCTATGCCTTCTTGATGTTATTCAAGTGTAACATTAAGGCAATATTGAGTATTTTCAATGGTATGGTTAACTATGTTCACTTGGTCATGATTACCATTGTTGAAATGACACTCATGCTCCCAATGTGACTCACTGCATTGTAAGCACCAAGGGTTTTCATATACTATATTTGTAGGGGCTAAAGTATTGGGAACCTCTTGATCATTCTTTGGTCTAAAATCTTGGTTCCCTTTCTGGAATTTCCCTTTGTAAGGAACCCTAGGGGCTTGTTGTTGAGTTCTTTATAGGTTGACAATCCTATTCATCATTAGCTCTTGGGTTTTTACCATGCCATCTACAGTTATTTGTAACTTCGCTAAGCCAATGCTAATGTATGAGGTAGGTTCAACATTGTGGACTATCTTAGGTTTAGTGTCCATTCTGACTCTTGGGGTTGAGAAAGGCTCGACTCTAGATGATGAAAGGTTGTCTTCAATCCTTGTAGCAACCTCTTAGGCTTCTTGGATTTTCTGAGGGGATTTATCTCTAAGAAGATATCCCAGCTGTCCTATAAAGGCTTTAGTATAAAGGAAAAGAAGGAAACTATCAGACGGATGATGGCTTACTGGGATCTTTTGCATCAAATTTTCAAATTTGTCATTTAATTCTATAATGGTTTCATTATCTTGTTTTTTTCAAATTTGTCATTTAATTCTATAATGGTTTCATTATCTTGTTTGATGAGGTTATTTAGCCTTATCATTGTGCATGTTGGGGTCTTCCTTGAAACTCCATCGTTTGAGGAATACTTACTCCAACCTATCCATGGTTTTAATACTAGGATCAGAAGCCCATTGTATCAAAAAGATTCACCTGCCACTTTTAAGGGTAAAGGTGAATAATTTTGTAGCTAGATCTTCAACATCATCACAAGTGGGATGAATCTAGAAGAAGGCCCAAAAATTACTCATATGATCCCAAGCACCTAATTAAGCATCATTACCATTGAATCTAGGGAGCCATTTTTTCATATTTAGGGGGAATTTTCTTAGGCATCCCTCCTGCATACCCACAAGTGCATAGCAAATTAAAGAGCCTGGATGACCATCAGCTTAAGAAAGCCTATTTCAAGCAAATACCACCACAAACATTGTGTTCAAGGGAATATTGCCTCCAAACAGTGATTTTGTACTATAAGAGAGTTTCAAGGAGGTTTTATTCTAAAGGACTGAGGGTTGGTGTACTCCCCAGAGGTTTCCCTGAGCTGCTGAGACATTTTCACGGTTTCACCATGTTTCTTTGAAAGCAGCTTTGAGGAAAGGCTACCGGTGCAGTCTTTTGAGGAGAGAATTAACCCCACCTGCCTGACAATGGCTAAAAAAATGTTATCTCCATTGCACCTTTTACTCTGCCCAAAGACAAAAGGAAAGTGGGATTTGAATTGGCATAACAAGAGGTTGTCCTATCACTTCCACCTAAATAAGACACCTCTTCTCTTTAGGGGTGAAATCCTAAGGGAGACGTCCCCATGACTCAATTTGAGAAGGAAAAGGTAAAGGTATCAAGAAATTTGTTCCCTCTCATGTGTCACCCTGATTAGAAAGTCCCAAAGGTTTAACAATATGAAGAAAAGATATGCTTAAGTAATTCTGCCTAAAACAAGACAACAAGAAAACACTATTTTGTAAGTAACAATTGATGTTAGTGCTTTGCAAAACCTCTGGACTTTCAATAAAAGCAACAAGTTGATATAAGATGAAGCAAAATGTAAATTTATAAATAACAACAATTTATATATATATATATATATATAATGATAGCTTCACACTTATGCCTTAAACAAGCTTCAAAAAATGACCCAAAATGATACAATCTAAATAATCCTAATATACTTGTGCACTTGTCGTAAGCTAATGAGGCAATGTAAAACTCAACTTTTGTAATTGCTTTTAGAACTTTTACTATCAGAATATATGGCTGTAGCTTTATTTTGTAACAACAGAAAGAAGGTTAGAAGTGAATTAAATTCAATATAGGGTTAGGAAAGGCTAGTAAATAGCTTGAGGTAAAAGTGTTTTGAGGGTTGTTCTCATCAACTTCAATCAAACATATAAGGTCTAGATCAACATCTTTATAGCTAATGGATTCACTTCTTGCAACAACAACCTTGAAGGAATCAAATGATGATGTGTGAGCTAAGGACAAGAGGGGTGATGGTTGAGGTTACAACTCCAATGCCTCTCCTAACAACCTAGAAGGAAAATCACTACTTGTAAAGTAGGTGTCCTTAGGCTCCTAGCATTTTCCTTCTCTTTTAGTCGCTTGAAGTGGTAATAATGGATTATTTGAGCAATGATGCTAGAGTTCTGCAATGGTAGAGCTCTAAACAATGATCTGTGTTAGATAGGCTTTTGCAAAATCTAGTAGGTGAAAGCCATTAAGGCAAGGACACACATGTGATTGACTTCTTAGGGTTTTAAGCTAGGGAATTCCTGTATAATCTTGGAAATGAAAGAAATTGTACTATAACCATTCAAAGTAGAGGAGAATTTAAGAAATTCACTTACATTCACTCATATCAATCTTAGCACTAGTCAGTTGAAGACTTTCCACCCGCTGTAAAATGCTAAAAACACCAATATAAGCCTCCACCAAGAGTTGTGCACCACTTAATTTCAAATGCAATAAACCTAACGGATCTTTTAATTTCAGACCTCACTTGTTGGAGTGAAAGAATGATGAAAAATATAAGGCAAAATCTCCTTCCTTATTTATACAATTCCAAAATATCCTTAATTACAAAATTAGGTCAAAAAGGCCTAACATCAGCTTATGGAGGAAATCCAATTTTATATAAATTTTTTCAAATAGTTCCGAATTTAAGCTTTCGGGTGATGTCACCCCTCCTAGGGTGACGCTAGCCTCCTTTTTGGAACGTTAGGCGTCCAAAGTGAAACATTGGGGCTAAAAAACCCCCAAGAACTACCACACATGCTAACCAATGTCGTCCTCATGATGAATACCCCAACCCGATGAAGTCAAGGCATTGAATGATGACGTTAGGGGCCTTCAAAGGCCAACATCATGGTGGAGGGAAAGACCCCTCTGGGTCCAAGCTTCAATTGGTCTGGGTTCTCCTCTCGACAGAACATCCTCCTCACTCTGAGGTTCTCATTGGGTCTCAAGATCCATCTGTAATTTTATCCCTATGGAGGTCCTGACTGATCATCTCCCATGTGTACCATTGCATCCCAAATAAATAAATATGCCTCCATGGACTATGGGCAGTCACAGGGATCATATAATGTCAATCACATCTTAATAACTGGGTTACCCAAACACATGTGCATAAAACTCTAGACAGTTATACACATGCCAACTAAATGCTTGTGTGTTTGAGAGAGGGTTTCAAGATGTCCCATTGGGCTAATTATGACTTATATGGATATTTCCTGGTGTGAAGAATAAATCTAGGTCAAAGTGTAAGTGCATGAGGATAGTTTGGGGATGTTTGGGAATCTAATGCAATGATGAAAGGAAATGTAGGGATTACTCATGGCTCTTTGAAGAGAGGCAGAGTTGCACCCTGGTCATGGATGCAGAAAAAAATGTTTCCAATCCCATTCAATGCATTTTACCTTTTATTTCATTTTTCTTTCAAGAGAATAGTTGGGGACATTGTCCTGGCATGCAGTGACCAGCTGGGTGACAATGTTACCCACAAAGCATCATGATGAGAAGGTCTGATGTCCCCTTTCTCTTAGAAGGTGCCAATACCAAGAGCCATTACCCTAGCGGTGGAATGAATGTAGAAGCCACACTTACATGCCATGGACCTAGTAGGGGTAGCCTGATATGAGACCTCCCCTGTCCTCCAACTAGGTCTTGAGATTATTTATTTATGGGTCCATCCTTTCTACTAAGAAGCTTACTTTATTGCTTGATCCATGGGCAGCATTCTAGTTGTTTTGTATATTTTGGCTTTTATCTGCCTAGTTTTTACCCTCCTCCTGGCCCTAGCCCTTCCCGCCAAAGTGCCAACCCTTTGCTACCTTAGTGTCCCACCCGAACCAATGTAGGGATGGATGAGAGGGAAGATGATGAAAAGTGATAAGTATGTTGGGAATGGATGATGACCTTTAATATACCCACCTAGTGGAAACTCATTCTTAAGGGAACCAACTTGCTAGTGAATTTTACACCCCCAAGGCATGGGATGTCAAAAGCATAAAGTCCACACACACAGGAAGCAAAAGAGCATTAAATGCACATATTCAAATGTTTCTTGAGAATCATAGTGACACATACCATGATACCTGACTCCATTACCTCAAGGAGCAAGACCCACTATTGTTGAAGGACCAGGCTGCTGGGATGGATGTTGTTGTTGTTGGAAAAGTAGAAGCGCTAAAAGGGAGAAAATATGGGGCCTCCAGGGCCAAGCTCAAGTCAACATGGCTCTCTCGATACTCCATGCCTGGGACCTGTGGGCCTCAAGAAATAACATCCTTAGTTATCCCTAGGTTAGGGTTAATAATCACCTTACACTAATTAACAATCAAAGCCACAATAACTAAAGGAGTTAGGAAAGGACACTAACACATCATCACAGGTGTTTTAAGTATCATGTTGTAGGCCTTGTAGCATCTTGGACTTGGATACTTTTTTTCACGTGACTCTATTGCATTGGGCGTTTTGGCTTAATCCAACTAATTTTTGATGCTAATGGTCATTAGGATCCATCCTTCACCTTTTTAGAGCCATACAAATTTTGTTATATAAATAGACAAAGAAGGCTTTAATGTCTTAAAAACAAAGAGGACGTTGCTATTTTTTTGTGCATGGAGAAAGTGCATACATGTTTGCCTAAATTATCACTCAGGTACTAGTGCAGTAGAAAAAACATCACTTTGTTGTAATCTCAACAACGTCAACTGTATCAAACACAACGTACTCACATTTTCTAAGAATCACACTCGTGTCTTTTAGTGCTTCAACTCCATGGGACATCAATCACTATTTCCATTTTCCCTTTTGGATAAATAAAAGTCCAAAATGCAAGTGTTCTATACAACTACCCATTCCACTAAAAGCTAATAAATACAACCCTAAACTCAAATATACTAAGGAAATAAAATTGTAAATAAAATGTCATCATTCCAAGACATTTATGAAATCTTCAACCAAGAATGAAAGATATCTATATACTTCAAATTCACACATATTTATGCAAAAATATCAACCATATTCTCAACAAGTTTATTATGGAAGAATAACCCCACATGAACCAGAGTGGTGTCTTTTATTCATAGAAAGAGTATGGAGTGGGGAAGATGATAGAATGGGAGCAGTTTATTAAGGAAGGATAACCATGCCATGGAGTGGTCTTTTCTCATATTTATATGGAATAGGAATTATTATAAGGAATGCTGAGCAACACACATACTCACATTAATGTCTCTCCTGAATTCCCACCCACCCACATAATATGGGTAGGAGATTACACAGTGAAACCTTTAATAAAGTTTCATTAATGCCCCCAAAAGTTTCATTAATGTCGATATGGTGGGTGGGTAGGCAACAGAGAAACTCTTAATGAAGTTTCTCTACAATGGTGGGTTAATAAAGCTCTCTCTCATTAATGTGCCCTCAGACTCCACCCACCACATATGTGGGTTAACAAAGTTTCTTTGATGAATACCTCTCATTTCCATATTCCACCCACCTGCACATATGTGTGGCAGGAAGCTCACACATTCCTTATAATAGTATTCCCTATTCCATATAAACCATGGAAAAAAAAGACCACTCCTTCATGTGGGGTTATCCTTCCTTAATAAACATACATCTCCTTATATTAGTATTCCCACCCACACACCTGCACCACCAAATCTGTATTTGTAATCAATTTAATATATTAATAAATAAAAAACATTATTTACATCATCATCAAATCCATTTCTTTTAACTTAATTTTAAATAATACTTTTTATATAAACTATTTATATTGAGAAAACAATTCCCAGGCCACCAATTCTGTGTCCTTTAATAGCCATTGAAACAAATACAATCACACACCCAACTTCATACATGCACAAAAATATTGAAATAAATGCAACCCAAAAATACCTACTGAATAAAAAATAAAAAAAATGAAATAAAGACAATTCCAAAATACCCACTCCAATTAAAAAATAAATAAATAAAATGAAATAAAGACAATTCCAAAATACCTACTTCAACTTCACAAATTATTTAGCGTCTCCCTTGGACTTTGATTCCTTTCCCATCAGTTTAAATACCCCACCACGTCTTTCCTCTTCCCATTATTTTTATTGTTCTTCCCGCAGGCTCTTTTAGTTTAAATACCCCACTACGCCTTTCCTCTTCCCATTATTTTTTATTGTTCTTCCACTGCTCTGTTCTGCCATACTCGGCTGTTGTGAGTTGTATTGTCTGGAAATCCGATCTGAGATTTTCTTTTTACAAAGAGAAAATGGAGAAGCGGGGAGAATCAGGTCGGGTTGAAGGATGGGCTGCCAAGGACGACTCGGGCATTCTCTCGCCCTTCAATTTCACTCGCAGGTTACATGGAAAATAATGCTTGTGGATAACCTTTTTCATTTGTAAGAGATTGTCATTGGATGGGAAAATTCGGTTTCATTTCATCGAAAGTTTTCTTTTATTTTGGCAGGAAAACTGGATCCCATGACGTAACTTTCAAGGTCGCATACTGTGGAGTCTGTCACTCTGATTTGCACCAAATTCGGAACGAATGGAAAAATTCACAATACCCAATGGTTCCAGGGTAATGCCTTTCTATTTTTCTGGGTCTCTAACCCTCCCTCATATCCCTAACAATTCTTGCTCAATTTTAATTTGCATTTACTCGATGAAATTGCAGCCACGAAATCGTAGGGACTGTGCTTGAAGTGGGACCAGAAGTAAAGAATTTCGTTGTTGGAGATCGCGCGGGCGTAGGCTGCATGGTTTGGAGTTGCCAACAGTGTGATTCTTGTAGCAAAGATCAAGAACAGTACTGTGAGAAGGTTGTCTGGACGTATAACGGCATTTATGTGGATGGTTCTCCCACCTTTGGAGGTTACTCTACTTTGATGGTTTGTGATCAAAGGTATAAATAGTTTTACAAATTCATGCATTGTAAGCAAATTTATTTTTTATCTCTGTCAATCACAGTTTTAATCAATTCGGCGGTGTGTACTTAAACAGGTTCGTAGTGAAGATCCCGGAGAACCTGCCGTTTGATGCAGCAGCACCATTGCTATGCGCAGGAATAACTGTCTACAGCCCCATGCAATACTTCCAAATGACAGAGCCTGGAAGAAGCCTTGGCGTGGTGGGGCTTGGTGGTTTGGGACACATGGCTGTCAAATTTGGCAAAGCTTTTGGACTGAAWGTAACGGTGATCAGTACATCGCCTAAGAAAGAAAAGGAAGCCAGAGAGGATTTGGGGGCAGATCACTTCCTGATCAGCAAAGATGAGAAACAGATGCAGGATGCAGCCAAATCCCTGGATTACATAATTGACACAGTCTCTGCTGACCATCCCTTGCTGCCTCTTCTCAGTTTATTGAAGGTGAATGGGAAATTGGTTTTGGTTGGCATGCCTGAAAAGCCTCTTTCTCTCCCTCCTGCGGTCCTCGTATTAGGCAAGTCCTTGCCGCCCTTTTGGCTTCTTTGATTTATTCGATGTGCCGTTTTTGGCTGCGATTGATTTTTAGATGAGGAGGGTAATTAAGTCATTGGTGGTGTTTTCTTGTTTGGTGTTTGCAGGTCGGCGATTTGTAGGGGGCAGTGCAATTGGAGGAGTAAAGGAAACTCAGGAGATGTTGGACTTTTGTGGAAAGCATGGCATCTCTTGCATGATAGAGAACATTCCAATCGACTACGTGAACACAGCAATGGAACGATTAGGGAAGGGAGATGTGAAGTACCGTTTTGTAATCGACATCGCTAGAAGCTTTTCAAGTCCAAGCACTGACTGAGATTGAGACGATGCTCCCATGGTCACAAATCCTCAAACAGAATAGCCCTACCTGCGATTTTATTATATACATGCTTTTATATTTGGTTCTGCCTGTAATATTTTTAAGTTTGCTATGAAAATGTCTATATATTTTTAAGTTTGCTATGAAAATGTCTTCAATATGGTTGTATGCCTATGTTTTTAATATTTTTAAATTTCCAACGATCTTCTCCTTACATAATTATAAGGTGTGCTAGAATTATAGGGTGTAAACCTAGCAAAGCCACATAATTTGTGGTTGAGGGTGTGCTAGAATTATATGGTGTAAACTAGCACAGCCATATAATTTGTGGTTAATGAATGCCATAAACAATGATAATAAAAGGAAAAGCAATTTAGGTCATATGTATTTTAGATTTTGCATTAGATAGGAAGTGTTCATACTTCATATAAACTCTAATTCTAACATAACACTAACCCTAACATTAACATAATCTAATTTTATATTGTTTTAATTATTACTTTAATTTAATTATTAAATGATGATAGTTTGGCTTCTTATTAAGAAAAACAGTTAAAGCACTAAACATTTTAGATTCACTTGATTTAGACAGTTCTTATTAAAAAAAAATGCATTGAAAGTAAAACTCATATTTTTCTCCTTCCAAGAAGAGAAAATAGAATTAAATGGATATACATATATATCACCCTAAGTTGCATAGTTTAAAAAAATGTCAAAACAGAATCAAATGGATATATATTTGGCTAGGGTTTAGTGGCGGCATCTGAGTTTTTGTGGAAAGATGTCATGGCAGTCTACGGTGCTTGGTCTAAGGATGAGATTGCTTGTTTAATGGACCCTTCCTATGAGGTTGTGTGGAGCCAAGAGGGAGTTTTCAATTCAGATGAGGAATATCGGGATTTGGCACGAAAATATATTGACGGGAAAGGGAATCACGTGTATGGAACATATTTAAATTCTAATGATATTAGTCTTGTTGTGAAGAAAGTGACAAAGGATCTAACAAAAGATGGGCCAGGTCATAAAGTGGGTGATTGTTTGAATGACACGAGGTGTGTTGGAATTATCGATGATATTTTTGGATTAGAATCTACTGGAGGGGTTAGGTATGTTTTCAAGGGTTCTAAGATTTTGGATAGTTGTGAAGACTTGTTGAAGGTTAACTCTAGAGGTAGCAAATCCATTTGAGCTGCAAAAGAAGGAACTATTGTATGCAAAGGAAGGAGAAGTCTTGTTAAATCGTGGAAACCAAGGAAGGTTGGACCTAAGATGGTTCTCGGTAGAGATGTGGGGCTTCATGAGGTTTCTTTTCTTTCTTTATGCACTCTAGTTGGGTGGCTTAGTTATTGGGATTTGTCAAAAATGACATTGGTTAGTGGATTGACGAACAATGGAAGCCTTTGCTCGGTTATGCTCCAGATATTTTGGTTTTGGTGCGACGGTGGTTTTGTTTTAAGTTCAAAGAGGAGGATGACGTGGATAAAATATTGGGAAAGGTATGGTTATGTGGCTTTGGTAGCCTGATGCTAAAAAGGTGGTCGCGTCTTTTCAATCTGAAGAATCATTTCTGTTTCCGTCACCTGTGGGTCTTGCTGTCGGGATGCCCACTGGTATTTTGGAATCATGAATCTTTTACGAAGATTGGTGAAGCTTTGGGTAAGTTTCTTCATGTGGATCTGGATGTTTTAAATGGAAAGGATCGTTGAGTGGGGAAAATTCTTGTTGAGATGGATATTCATAAGGGTCTTCTGGTAGATATGGAAATCGAATGGAGAGGGCATGTGCATGTCCAAATATTAGACTATTGGGGGATTCATTTTCGTTGTTTGGATTGTAAGGAAGTTGGGCATTTGAAAAAAGATTGTATGGGAAGACCGAAACAACAATATGTGGTTGATTATGATTATGTTGAACATAGGGTTTTCTCTTAAGGCGACTTGTCCGAGGATCAAGAAGTTTTGAGGGAGCCAATTGAAGGATCATATTCTCTATTGGAAGGGGAAGTCTAGTCTTTGTCTTTGGAATCTGATTCTTTTCTTGGTAAGATAAAGAATATTTCCCCAACTTTTTTTTTGTCTCTTAATTTCCAAGAATTGAAAATTTTGCAGAATGCTTTTGTTGTCATTTCTTGCAATGCTTTTTCTTTTCCTGTTCCCGAAGTTTCTTTAGAAATCAATATTTCTGATGATGTAATTAAAGGGGATTCCATTTCCAGGGTTAAGGCATGTTCCTCTGGGTTTGGTATGGAAGAATCTTTTTCTTTTAAGACTGATGCGTCTTCTGGAGGTGTAAGTGGTCTTGTTTATGTGAGGGAAGTTTTTCAAATTGGGGGGTGTGGGATTTTCAGAAGTAGGAGATGGCATTGTGATTCTTAAGGAGTTGGATCCTTTGGATGGGGATTGTGAATATTTTAGTGTGGATGACTCGGTAAATCAAGTGGTTGAGGAAACCCTAACCTCGTTTATTCCCTCTTACAAAGATGTGTTGAAGCATTCTCCTCTACAAGTATTTTAGGGTGGTGAGTTGTCCTCATATTCCCAAAAGGAGTCAAGTATTTTGGAAGAAGGGAAAGGAGTAAAGGGGACTAAAAAGGGGGTTTTGTAGAAGAAATGGGTTGTTTTTAGATTTTTAGATAAATATTTTTCTCCTATCATAACACAAAGTGTGAGGAAGCAGGTGGTGATGGGGGATAATCCTGTTGTTTTGACTAAGCATGTTTCTGATGGACCAAGGGCACTTAGAGAATAGAAATCCCTAGCTCAAGGAAGGAAATTATAGTGCTCTCTCTAAATGTTAGAGGAGTTGGGGGTGCTCCCAAATTTCTAGCCCTCAAGAGATTGTTAGAATTGGTGAAACCTTGCATGTTTTTTGCTCAAGAAACTATGGTTTGTGGTAACAGAGCTAGGGAGGTGTTCTCTAAGTTGTTAAGTCAGTGGAAGATGTGCGTGGTGGATTCTAATGGGATGTCAAGAGGTTTTCTTTCATCCTGGAACCCTAATAAAGATAAATTTGATGTTTTTTTTTGTAAAGGATGTCAATAAGAATCTGAAGTTGGTAAATTTCTATGGTCCTTACCATAATAGGTGGTTGTTTTGAGAAAAATTGATTGATGATGAGATTCTTAAAGAGCCTAATTTGATACTAGGAGGTGATTTGAATTTTACTCGATATGCTTGAGAAATATGGGGTTCTTCTATCAGGCTAGACCCATTGGCATCATTTTTTAATTAGTTGATTCAAGATGAGGGACTTATTGATGTGGGGCCAGTTGATTTATTTCCTAGTTGGAGAAATGGCAGTGTGGTTCAAGATAGTGTTGCTAAGAGGTTGGATCATTTTTTAATTGATGAAAGGTTGTCTGCTTCTGATTTAAGATTTTGGTCATGGGTGGTGAATGTTAAAATTTATGATCACATGCTTGTGGTCTTGCAAATTGATCAGGGGAAAGGAAAGATTAATCATATGTTCAAACTAAACTCGGTTTGGTTATCTGATCTAGATTTTTTTAATCTAGTTCGGTCTAATTGGAAAACATTTCAAGTGTTGGAGGGCTCTTCACCAATGGATTCTTTTGTTCTCAAATTAAAACAGTTGAAATCATTTGTTATTTCCTGGGAGAGGAATATGAAACTTAAGTCTAAAGAGGAATTAGTTTAGTTGGAAGTGGATTTGGAGAGTCTTTACTCATTGCATTTTGGGGGTTTTGAGATAGAAGAAGAAAGGGCGTTGATGGTGAAGAAAGAGTCTAGGAAAATGGAGTTGTTGAAACAGGAAGAGGATACATCGAGACAAAAGAGTAGAGCTACCTGGCTTGCATACAATAATCAAAATACAAAGTTTTTTCACTCTTATGCCAATTTCAGAAGGCAGGTCAATTCCATTTGGGATATTAGAAATGAGGATGGATATTTAGTAACTCATCAATAGGATTTAGAAAAGGAAGCTTTAATGTATTTTTAGAATATGTTTAAGGCGTAGGAAAACCTTTCTATTATTCATCATTTGGAGGTAATTCAAGTCTGTCCTCAGTTATTTTCTGAGGAAGAAGGATGAAGGGTTGTTGATCCGATTTCTTTGACTGAAGTACTGGCTACTTTGAAAAATTTTGTTGTTTCTAAGAGTCCTGGCCCTGATGGTTGGACAATTGAATTTTTTCTAGAATTTTTTTATCTTGTGGATCCTGAATTGTTGGAAATGGTGGAGGAATCCAGGTTGAAGGGTAATGTAAATGGGGCTCTTAATGCGAATTTTAGAGCTCTTATATCAAAAAGTAATAAACCTATGTCATTCTCAGGTTTTAGACCCATTTCTTTGTGTAACTTGGATTATAAGGTAATATCGAAGATTATTGCTTCCCGAATTAAATCTTTTATGTCTAAAGGGATTTCCAAGGAGCAATTTAGGTTCTTGGATGATAGAAAAATATCAGATGCCATTGGAGTGGCCCAGACGGCTTTGCATAGCATTAAGACAAAGAATATCAAATATTTGCTAAGGAGGAAGGTTTTGGTGAAGAACCTTTCGCATTTTTGTCTATTTTCTAATCTGAAATTATGGTTTTGTCTGATGGTTTTTGGAATTCTGTAAGGGGCTGTAAAGTTTTGATGGTCTTTTGAACGTTTTGAATGGATTTTGGGGTGGGGAAGGATAGCTATTGGAAGTTGATTTATATAATTTTATGATCAATAATTTGTAATGTTTTCTTTATATTATTAATATAAGTACTTTTTTTTAGTGTGAAAAAAAACGAGAATTCAATAGAGAATTAAATCACCCTCGGGAAATTTCAACTAATTATCATTATACATGAAGGAAAAATGTTTTTTAATCTACCTATTGCAAATTCAACACCCCAAGTGTTCTCCAAGTTGGTTTTGGAAATTCAACACCCTAAGGGTTCTCCAAATAACTTTTTAAAATATATAAGCCTAATTTGAACCCACCCAGAACCAAACCAAGGTGTCCAGCTTTATCCATTGCAAACTCTATTAAAAGAGCGTCAAACAAACGAAGACCAGATATAATAAATGGTGTCCACCTTTAGCCATTACAAACCCTATGAAAAAGGCATCAAACGAACACTTAGGAGTGTGTATGTTTTAGGTTTCACTGTCAATAACTCTTTGGTCACATTAAAGACGGACACACATAATCTTCTTGTTGTAGACACACACATAAACATACGCCTTTATAAAATCCAGGAAGTTAATGGTTGAAATCACAACTCTCCATTTATTGTGATGACGAAGATTATCCGATCCATATGTAATTGTGTCCATAAAAAACATTTTAAGGATTAAAAACCTATTAATTGTGCCCATTTTCAATAGGTGTAGGCTTCTCGGCGTAATAAATTCTACATAGTACCGCTACAAACCAAATTAAATTTTAAATTTATTATTCATATTTGTAAGACATATCCCATTTTATAATTAAGGGTTTTTACAATAGCTTGTCCTTATCAATAAATGTGAATGGTTGTTTAAGACATTCCAAATCTAGATAGTTGAGGCTTAAGGAGTTTTTAATTGATATCTTTTAATTAATAATAGTTTTCTATGGAAGGTCATACAAATTAGGTAGATGGACATATTTTAGTATTTTTATATATTTTTTACAAGCTTGAATGATTATATGTAATAATGTTTTTTCATAAAAGATGATACAAATGAGTATTTTTCTTTTACTCGCGTAATCCATTTAGCACTAGAGATACTCCTTGGAATTTTATTAATATTTTTTACAAGCTTGAATGATTATATGTAATAATATTTTTTCATAAAAGATGATACAAATGAGTATATTTTTCTTTTACTCGCTTAATCCATTTAGCATTAGAGCTACTCCTTGAAATTTTATTAATGATCTGAGTCATCGATATCATTATTGTTAAAGCAAAATAACTTATTTGGAAAATGATAGTCACTTTTACATGGGTTAATGGCTTATAAAAATCTTGTAAGACAAGATTAATAATACAACATCACAACTCATAGATATCATTGTTATTAAAACAAAATAACTCATTTCAAATATAATAGTCACTTTTACATGGGTTAATGGCTTATAAAACTCTTGTAAGACAAGATTAGTAGTACAACATCACATCTCACTTTGATTAGATAAAAGGCCATTCTCAAGATTGGCAAAAAAAGACCTTAGAAACTAAGGCTATATCATATGGAGACTTGGTTTAATAGAGCTAAAGAAATACTCCATGTTAATTCATGTTAATTTATTGTATTATGGCTCTATATGTAACATGAAGATGTACTTACTTAATAATATTTAACATGAAGATGTATTCACTTAATAATTTAGGTCCAAATTCTAATAGAGATGAAATTTTAGTTTAAAGGCTAACATAAAGTGTGATCATATAGAGTTTTGGTTTAAAAGGTATGATAAAGTGTTATCATAGTAATGTTAGTATAAAGTGTTATTTATTTCGCAAAATGAATTAGCAAGTTTTATATTGCATCAATTATTGTGTTTTGTATTCTTACTAAAAATTAATATTCCAAAACAACATTTTTATAAGCATTCATCAATATAGACATTGCTACCCTCTTACTCAATAACACCAACTCCTCATTTCTTAAGTGCATGACTAGTGCTAGATTTTTCTGCATTGATATCAACTATTGTGTTCCGTACCATTACTAAATATTAATATGCCAAAACAACATTTTTATAAACATTCATCAATATATCCATTGCTACCCTCTTACTCAATAACACCAACTCCTCATTTCCTAAGTGCACGACTAGTGCTAGACTTTTCTGCATTGATATCAACTATTGTGTTCCATACCATTACTAAATATTAATATGCCAAAACAACATTTTTATAAACATTCATCAAAATAGCCATTGCTACCCTCTTACTCAATAACACCAACTCCTCATTTCCTAAGTGTATGACTAGTGCTAGATTTTTCTACATTGATATTGTAATACTAGTGTTAAATTTGTTTGTTGATAGTTCATAATCTATTTTAGTTGATAACTCAGGATGACACCTTGGTAATAGTTCAACTAGCTATATGAACACTACTTTATAGGCTAGAGGTGTAGCACATAGTGTATATTAGGTGACCAAAGTTGACCAGCTCAATTTGGGATAATGACAAATTTTGACTCAAAATTTTAAGAAAAAAGGTAGTCATCATCCTTCTTCACTACACCTAATACCAACAATAAAGACTGCCTTAAGTAATCATATAATCATCCATTTGTGTATACATATATATTATATTTACTTCTAAAATAATTAATAAAAAGTATAGAGGTTAGTATGCCTTTGCAATATTGTGATTCCTGGGCATATCACTTATGATATAACAATGCCATGTTATCCACAAGATTACAATCTCTCCCTTAATTTTGTGTTAGTTTTCATTTTCAATGCTCTATATAGATAGAGAAATCTCCTACTATGGTGTTTTGATTTGATGGTATAATTATTCAATTTGGTTAATTGATTTATTGTTAAGTCTACCACTTATTAAGTGTTGATATATATTCATTTAATCATTATCTTCATGTTAACGCTACTTTGTGAGATGTTCATTAAATTATTATCTACATGTTAAGACTAATTTGTGATGTATTGATTCTAAATTTGTGAATGCCACTTTCTCTCCCGAATAACGTCTACTTTGCTATAAGATCCTTTAATAACAATATTTGTGTCGCAATTATTTTCATAAACAATAACATATAAGCTACTTGCAAGTGACTAATCTAACCTATTATGTGAATTGTTAGTATCAAAGCTCAAAAGTTCAATAGATGTCTAGCATAGGCATTCTATTTGACAACTTCATTTTCCATTATAGGCACCTTCACCAATTTCATTATTTTAGAGTGAGGGAGATGCTAATTATGGCCAACAATACAACATAGGTTTGTAGTGTCAAAGTTTTTCATCGCCATAGTATATTTTTCATATTCATTTTTTTTATTCATGTGTATCAAGAGTTTTATATGTGAATTTTGTGTCAAAATTGTATAAATATTGCATTGGATTAATAATAAAAAAAATTGAAAATTTTTAATTTTTTCAAATTTTCACTTGTGACATGTTTGCATCAAGTAGTGTTGTTTTTTTTGTCATTTTGTGTCACATATATGTTGCTAAAATTTGTCATGCATTGTAGTTGATAGTGTTGGAGCCGGAAGTCACTCCTAGATTGCTTACAGGAGCAGAGCCCGACGCCCATTAGTTTAATGTCACGATTTGTTTGAAAGGGGTGATCAAATGGAGATAAAGACTCAAGGAGATATCACTCTAACTCGAAGACTGAGTCTGGTACATAAGTGACAAAGGAGGTCTTGATCCAACTAGGCCAGTGAGTTGATAAAAGGGTGAGTAGGTGGAAGACTTGGTGAGAAAGGTGAACAAATGGCCTTGGGCAACAGGCTTACG
>SNQJ01S0050667.1:33201-44060 GCA_010110895.2 Picea sitchensis | reverse complement strand
TCAACATGAAATCAACCTTCCTGAATGGGGATCTAGAAGAACAAGTCTACATTGAGAAATCAGAAGGATTTTAGTTGTTAGAGAATGAAAATTATGTTTACGGGTTGAAGAAGACCTTGTATGGTCTCAAACAGGCCCCTAAAGCATGATATTCTAGACTGGACATATATTTACAGCAGAAAGGGTTCAAGAAAGGAAATGCAGACAACAACATCTACATCAAGGTAAATCAAGATAGTATTTTGTTAATTGAAGTTTATGTTGATGATATTATCTTTGGAAGTAATGATGACAGGATGAGATGGAAATTTTCAAAGGATATGCAGAATGAATTTCGAATGTCATTACTTGGAGATTTATCCTTCTTTTTGCGTCTTTATATATGTCAAAGAAACCAAGGCATTTT
Organism: Picea sitchensis; assembly: GCA_010110895.2. Taxonomy (NCBI): domain Eukaryota; kingdom Viridiplantae; phylum Streptophyta; class Pinopsida; order Pinales; family Pinaceae; genus Picea; species Picea sitchensis. The sequence goes on along the minus strand of SNQJ01S0050667.1, from coordinate 43,654 downwards.
TATTTCTCAAACCAAGTATATCAGAGAAATGCTAAATAATTTCAAAATGGAAGATTTCAAGCCAGTCAATACTCCATGTAACACCCCTATTTCCCCCAGCTTGTAATTAATCATAAAATAGGATTACCATGCTACGACATGTTGACAATGTAAATCTATTATTGTTAAATTGCCCACAACTAACTGTTGGGGGGTGAATCCTTGAAGTACGAGGCATGATATCTCTAGAGGAAAGAAATTAGTTAATAAAGAAAGGACCAGTGGTTGAATCATAAACCACCCCCATGAATGGAATCATGGTCTATCTGCAGGATGTCAGCTCGAAGTACCACAGAGACTTGTAGACCTGAGCTTCCTTCTGACAAAAGGAACAGGACAAGTCAGAAACCTTCCATAGGAGGGAAGGTAATATACATACAGAGACAACAAGAGAGGAGACGTGGGGGAGAAGAGAGCACACGCGTGTAAGGGATATGTGCGAACCCAAAGGAAGTGTTGAGAACACGACCTAAAGCACCCGAACATGAGCTGGATGTTGAGGAAGAATCTAATAAACCTTGCAGGGTCATTGTGACAGAGAGAGTTTCTCTAAGAGATGGCTTAAATTCCCTAGTGATATCATGGCTTGGCACAGGGGTGGCCAGAGTGCTAAGAATGAATGCCTCTAATCCTATGGTTGGGTGGAAAGGCACACACCCACAGTCACTTGGTTGGATGCAACTTGTAATAGATAAGTATTCTCATACCCTGTGAAATTAAGCTGTAATTATGTAATGAAATGGGATATACTATGAAGGACCCATGGATGTGTATGTTTTCTTAATGGTTATACTGTATCTCTTTATTCTTGTTTAAATTGTGTATTTAAGAAAGTATGGATTGGACATGTTTTGTATTCGTAAATGCTTGCACCCTATGATGGCTTAAACTAGATCCACGAACTATGACTTCGTCGACCTTGGGCATAATTTCATGTATGCATGTTGACACTCCTAGTCGTTCTGAGTCCCTTGGAGGAGGGATTTTGTTCAAGCTTAGGAGAGATAGTGCATGTATGCACAGACTCTCTACGAGGCAGGCAGAGACCGAGAACCACTTAAGTTCTAGAGTTGAGGAGTGAGTGTAAGTGGGTGCGTGTAAGGATTCTTCCAAGCATTAAGTTGAAGAGAAAGAGCGCAAAGCTCTTAATCCATTTAGAGTTAACAAAAATCAGGAAGAGTAGCAACACTGAAGTATCGAAAGGGAAGGTTCCCTTGTTTGGAAGACAAATGGATGAAATCTATTTGGAAGAAGCCACGGTCTGTTGTGACCGTTGGATATGGAAAAGAGTGTGGGAGTTAACCCTTGGAATCATTCAGACTTCGCAAGTTCCGTGAACTAAGCAATTTCGTCGTAAGGGAGGTAAAACCCCTAAAGTCCTGAAGTCCCGAAGTTAACTCTGAACCTTAGATCTGAGGATGCTCAGGAACCATCCTGACCATTAGATCTAAGAGGTAGACGATAGTCAAATTACCAGAACTACCCATGACTTAAGGATCTAATAGAGGGGATGGATGCGAGTCATTTAACAGGAGGAGAGGCCATCCCGGTTGTCAGATCTACTCAAATACTCACTGGAGTTACCGAATTAAACACCATCCGTTCGATTTAATTGATAGTTGGGAATCATTGTGGAGTGCGAAGGTGAATTTAGCATACCTTCTAGTTCACGACCTACAATCAACCCACGTCGTTGATCTCATTGGGGATGGAATATCAATGACTAGGATCAGACCAGAGTCGAGCGAGCACTTTTTAGATTGCGGAGGTTGAGCTCTCTAACAAAGAGCATGCATGTTGGGGCCCCATAATTATTGTGAACCATCGATTGTCGTGGACCTTCGATCTGAGTTTGAAGAGATCCCTGAAACACAAGGAGTGTGTGGGAAATCAAGATATTCAAGAAGATCAAGCTTAGAAGAGATAATCACTTTTCAGAGGTGTAGACGAGGTCCAAGAGATGGACCAGTAGGAGGAGAAAAGGTCGAGGCTTTTAACACTTAGAAAATATTCTAAGTCAGAAGAGATCAGAAGCTCAGGAGGAGGAGTGATAGTGGTCGTTGGATCACAGCGCAAAGGACCAATAGCCATCTGATCAAAGTAAGGTGCCCGAGCCTTAGTGATTTTCACACATAGGAGAGTGGACTTACGAAATTCCTGAAGTCCCGAAGTAGTTTGGGACCGTCCATCGTCAAGGAGAACGAAGCAAATCTCAAGCATCGGATCCAGAGGATAGGTGGTGTAAACCTATAGAGTTTGGGTAAAGACCCAAAGAAAACATCAACCATTGGTTCATCCGAAGTAAACGTCAGCCATTGGATCCATAGGAAAGGTGGCATAAGTCTATGGACTCCAGGTAAATACCCGAAGTAGATCATGTATGTCGGTCGGTAGGAGATACGTGTCGATAGATCAGAGACTTTGGGGAATACTACTTCGGAGGTTTCCAAGTGAGGAGTGTGATGGAAATCCATGAAGTTCAGGTGAAAGCACTCTGGGAGAAACGAGTGCATAGGAGTCTGAAACTCTTGAAGCCCAATGAGTCAAAGAGCCGAAGAGAATCTGGACCTTCAGATCTAGAGGGTACATGGAAAAATATCGTGAACTCCAGGTGAAAGTAATCTGGGAGAAAATGAAGGAGTAAAGTTTGAAATTGTCGAACCCCGAATAACCAAAGTAGCTGGGGTCATCGATCTACGAGAGGACACATGTCATCAAATCGTGAACTCTAGATAAAATTCTCTAGGAGAACCAGAGCATGGGGAAATTGAGATTTGAAATTGCCGAAGGCCGAAGTTCTGAAGCGGACGACAATCGTTGATTTGAAAGTGGACGCATGGCACCAGATCTAGAACTCTGGGTATGGAGCACTCCAGAGGAAAGCAGAGGGTGAAAGCACCAAAGTCTCGAAGGAGATCTCGATCATTGATCGAGGAGGAGGTCGAAGGACCGTTGATTTGGTCTTGGTTGAAAAGTGCCAAACTCCCGAAGAGGACCAGGGCCATCGATTTGGAGAGGACAGGTRTTAGAAGATMTGACACTCCATAAGGATTCACTCYGGAGATTTGTGTTTGTGGAGAGTGGATATAGAACTTTGATCGGAGTAGACGCGTGGCATATGATATACAACTCCAAGTATGGAGCACTTCGAGAGAAAAGGGTGAATGAAGGAGAAATAACTCCCAAAGTTCATAGAGCCAGAGTTCATCAGAACCGTTCATTTGTTGAGGACAGGTGTCAGCAGTTCTTCGACTCCGGAAGATATCTACTGACGGAGGAAGTGAAAGTTTAGAGTTTAAACTCCCGAAACCCGAATCACAAAATAAATCACAGTCGTTGATTTAGAAAGGTTAGATCTGATCCGTAGATTCATAAAGGATAGATCTGACACGTTAGTTCAGAAGCACCGTCAAGGTCATGATATCGATGGTCCCATCACATTTTAGGGACTGAAGGTGCACGAACTTTAAAAAGTTGAGGGCACGCCACAATCCAGACCACGGTTTTGGAGAAAGGACACATGGAGGCTCAAGGTGAATTACGGGGCAAAAAGTAGTTGGTTTCAAATGACCCTTGGCCACACCCACAATCGGGTGGATTATGTGAGGTCATCGCCCAAGGTCATGACAAGGAAGGGCTTATCAGAAAAGGGGCTAGCGTCCAACCTCGGAGATTTCACAAGTGGAAAAGGGGAAGGTCATGAGTACCATTAGACCCTCACCCGAAAGTAAAAAAAGTTTGTGTTTAATTGCAGAATGAGACCATCAAGATCTCAGAGAATCATTTGGCTCCAGAATTAGAGATCCTTGACCAGGAGGTCAAACTGGTTCCCTGACTTTCCAAATTAGAAACCATGGATGGAGGATCTGTCCTTTAAGAAAAGGAAAAAAAATTATGCTCTGTCGTTGGTGTGTTACAAATTGGTATCAGAGAATGGTTACAACACTTAGCCTGCTTGGGCTCATGTACAAGTCACATAAGGAGGTACTTTTATCTTCATTTACTCCTTGAGGAGAAGGATTTCATATTGAACTTGTGATTTTGGGAATTCTTGTTGAATTTTAGCAGAAGAATTTATTTAGCCCTTTGTCAAAGTGATAAATACTCTTACCAGAGTAGGGATATGCTAATTAACATTTATAATAAGACTTGAATGTGGATAGTTGAAGGTGGCAAGGTTCTGTCAAGAGTAGATGAAGCCTAAAGGAAGGATGACCTAGTGTTCGTAACACTGCTTCTAAGCATGGGCAGTTGGAACTTCAGGCACTAATGATGGTAGATTATATAATGGTTAATACCTTTGTGGGCTTAAAGGAATCTGATAGGATTAGGTAGGATCCCTCGCAGTTATAGTTACTTCTCTATATTAAAATCAGAGTATATAACTCCTCATGACCAGAGAAAAGTGAGATGGGTAAAACCCTATGGACATTGACGCAATAAGGTTTTCTTGCTAGACATTGTCGCATAAAGAGGAAAGTGACCCTGGTTGGTTATTTCCTTGAGAAAAGGAAACATCAATACGAGATATAACTGTGAGATTAGTCTTGTAAGTGACTGAAATCTCAAACTAAAGGACACTAATGATGAAATTAAACTATCAAGTGAATTCATGATGTAAAATGGTGCAAGAGATGCACCTACTTATACATGAATGTGTATACATGATCATAAGGATGATTGGAAGATCCTTGGGAAAAGGATATAGAAGTATGATATGTCTATGTGTGTGAATGACATGGAAAAAGTGAAAGCAATAAGCTAGCATGATGAATACTTATCTGTGTTTAATTATGCTTGAGTACATGGGTTTAATGCATTATGGAGCTTCCTAATATGAATCCTGATAGTAATACTAGTTAGATATGAATGATATTAAACATGCAAGTGATGCACAGGTATGATGTAAGTTAACAAAACCATAATATGTATGGATACATAATTTGGGTACATGACAAATATGCATGTTTATATTCCTTATGGGATATTTGGTAAACTGCTAAAGCTAACTCATGGCTGAGGTCATCACAAATAGTGATGGATATGCAATAAGGAAGTTGCAAGTTGAAGGAGTTCCCTGTGGATGAACTGTGTGAAGACTCTGTCAGGAAAACAAAGTCACAACCTTAATGACTGCTGAGAATTAAGCAGTGAGACACAAGCTTTTATATATATAATGAATCTTGACCATTCTGATAACCGAATGGTAACATGCAGGATGCACAGGTTCATGATTCATTATGGGAAAAATATTTTACCATTAAATCATGTTGATGTATCCTAAGAGTTAGGATGAGCCTAACATAGGGCCGTTTAGCAAAAGAGCAGAAATATCACAATAAGAAGTAGATTGCATAAGTAAAGGGGGGGAAAAGGTGGAACACTTTCCTCACCCTAAGAACCCTAAATTGTTTAACAGAGTCGTAGGATTAAAAGAGCAGTTGTGGAAACCAGTATAGTTGGTAAAAAGAAAGTAAACCCCCTGAGTATGATTAAATGATTTGTAACATCCCCGGCCACCAACAGGTCGGGCAATGCTACCACGTGGAAATACATACATACATAGATATATCTAACATGCATTTTAATCGAAATAAAACACATAACACAGTGTTATTTCTACCATAAAAATTCAAATGTAATAGACAATAATTCATATACGCAATGAAATACAAAATAACATTCAAGCATCACAGACAAACATAACATAAAAATTAAGCATATTAATAATACTTATCTTTTCAACTAGATTAACACCACCAACTATGTGCAGACCTTCCACAAACATCCTAGCCTTAGACCACATTACTCATCACGCTCAGCAGTGGGTCACCCCCAATCTGGGACCAAGCTCCACCCAAGGCAAGGGAATCCTAGACTAGGCTGAGGTTACAGGAAAACTGCACAGTGCAACATGAAGGATTCTTTTCAGGAGCCTTCTTATCCCCATTACTCATGGACTCTCATTCCCCACATGCCTATTCCACATGGGAGTATACACCTTCACTATCACACAGTCCATCGATTGTTTCACCTCCTTCTCAGGGTCTCGACAACAGGCCGATTCAAGAATTAGCAGAGCTATGTAGCTGGTGTTGGACTCTCTCTAGGAGAAAACCACTTCCAAACAAACTCTTTCACCTGAAGAGAGCTGCTCATAGGCCTGACAACCTGCCTCTTCTACCACGGGCCTGACAACCCGCTTCTTTAGCCACTTTTGAACCAATTCCAACATAGTGAGGGAAACAACAAGACTCATTAGGGAACACATGATGACATCCAACCACACTCAGTCCAGGAGTTGTGTGGCCACAATAGCCAACTAGAAAATGGGTATGGACACCCAAAATGGTAATAGTTAGACACTAAGACTCAGCATGCTCAGGTGACTACCCATGTGCGTCGGGTTCCACAGAAGACACAAGACAACCCACAGATTATGGGTTTCATATATGTGTGAGGGTATGTCGGGGTTGATGATGGAGTTTTCCGGTTCAAACAGAGAATAGGAATATGGCAACACAATAAACGTTCTTGTGAGGGTTTCCTTCACTGTGCGCGGGTATGCAGATGCAGACGTAGAGGAAAATAGTTCAGACACCCCAGATCCTAGTGAAATCCTAGGAGGGAACCCCCAACATGGCTGACTTTCACAGATTTAACTGCATGCACCTAGGTCAACACATGTCTTCCTGGAGCTACATGCACTCCACTTAGCATTCGTTCCCTTTCTCAAGAACTTAGGATAAAACACACAACACTCATGTCCACTTTAGCCTTCAAGAATTAATAATAAATATTACCCCTTTAGAGGTAAGCCCCCTAGCTTAGCCCCTAGGCCCAAACACTTAGCCACCCCCCTTACCCAACCTTGTGGAAGTTTAGGCCCCCATCACTCTTGCTTCGTGGTTAGTCTACACACAACGATGTTTATATTTTAATTAATGATTTTGCATAATTACATATACAAAACAAGCTCCTAGCCTTAGCATCCTAGGCTCTCTGGCCTAATCATCACATAAGCCTCCTAGCTTATTATAACTCGACTTGCCAGTCTAACAAACATGTTTACAATTCATAATTATAACTGGGGCTCTACCAGGGGATATTACCATCGGATCTGAGTGCAAGGGAACGATAGTCGCCCGATCTAAGGTACAGTGCACAAGTGTTAACCTTTGTGTGCACAGAAGGGTTGACTGGCCAAAGTCCCAAACTCTTGAAGCGAGTTAGGGACTGTTCATCGCCAAGAGGGATAGGTGGTGCAATATCCAAAACCCCTAAGCGAGAGCTTGTGGTCAAGGAGAGTTTGAAATCGTTGAAGTAAATCCTGATCGTTGGTTGTCGGGAGAGGTACATGTCAACAAATCCAAGGCTCCGAGAAAAATCACTTTGAAGGTTTCAGTTGAGATTTGAAACTCCTAAAGCTTGGAGAGTCGGAGACCCGAAGTGAATCTAGACCATAGATACAGAAGGGCACGTGGCGACAGATCGTGGACTCTGGGGGGAAGCAATCCGATAGAACACAAAGGAGAAGAGTTTGAAAGAGCTGAAGTCCCGAATTGGATCTCGATCATTGATCATGAAAGAGGACAAGGGTTGTTGATTTGGTCCTGATTGAAGGTTCCTAAGTTGCGAAGCGTTGAAGGCCAAAGTCAATGTTAACCGTTGATCTACTTCAGGATCTTTCTCAACCAATGATCAAGTATAGTGGAAGGATAGCCTAAGTGGAGGTGTTAACTGACAACAAGCGAACACCGCTACTTTATGACTCATTCGGTGGGTAATCACTTCGAAGGAATTTCTACTCCAGAATTCAGGAGCCATGAATAGCCGAAGTTCTGAAGTAAATGAGAACCGTACAACTCATCATGACATTAAGATGTGACCATTGATTTTGATAAGTGATCAAGTACTTCTTAGCTTATTGGCTGGTCACCATCTGCGGTTGTATAGAATAAATAAACAAATGGAAAAGAAGAGGCAACACTCAAATAAATAAGCCTATGGTTTTGCACATATGGTCATCTGTAAATGGTTTGAAGGAAGCGTCTCATAAAGATTTAATTCGACAGAGAGTTAACACTATTATAATACAGAGAATTGATAAAGGATCAAAATATGATCTGTCTGTGAAATGAGAACACAACAAAAGCATGAGTACAATATAATGAGTCGATCCATTTATGTGATCAACTCATGAAGAAAAAAGAACCGACACATAGTCATGATTAAAAGAAGAGTTAATTCATATAAAAAGGAAAAATGATATTAATTAAAGAATAGTATTATCACTTACATGAAAAGGTACCTGCAAATTTAATTAACATTTTTTGTATGATTTGTATAGTTCTAACAAGATGTTTTCTTGTAGGTTTATCAGGATTAGAGGTATAACCAGATCAATTCAAGAATAGGATCAGATGTTAGGGTCATGGAGGCATGACTTTGCTTACAAAAGTTGGATGAGGTACTACCAAAGAAAGAATCCTCACATGAGACATGAAGCTAGAAGGTGAATAATGTCGTTAATGGGCATAGAAAGGAAAATTAAGGCTCCATAGCCTTGAAGGTAGAGATGTGTAGACAGTTACAATCTTGATGTGGAAGGAAACAAAGAGCTTAAGAGGTGGTGTGTGAATAATCTCTATGTGTCAAGCATAGGAGTTCCAGGGAAGGATTTGTTAGATATGACTTATCTACTGTCTAAAATCTTAAATCAGAGTTCACAGTGGAAGCAACATGCCAATGTAGAGGAATTGGAATTCTCTCTCACTTCAAAAGTGGCACTAGATGAAAATGGATTTCCATTGGGGAATGGTACTAAGTGGGAAACAATGGCCAAGTGGAACGTGGTTGGAAAAGGGTTCAGACCTAGGGAACCATAGTGAAGATGAGAAGAATGGGAGCACACAAGGCATCAAGGATCTAAAAGAATTAAAGGACAACCAACTACAACATAAATAGATAAATAAATAAGTGAATGGAAACATAAATGCACTAGGGTGCATGAAGCATACAATGAAGTTAAATTTCATATGCATTAGTAGGCATGCTGACATTATATGCTTGGTGCATGTGGATGTGTAATTTTGCATATGTACATGCTTGGATATGCATATAACATGTTGGTGAACTTAGAATAGTCTGTTATCATGAAATAATGTTTGAGTATGACTAAAGGATGGATTATGTATTCAGGAAAAATGATACAACAGGGTTAACTATGTGGATGTTGTTGTTGCTTATAATTTCCATCGAGGTGAAGACCAATGAGGATGGCAGAAATGGTGATCAAAATGATGAAGGGGAAAGTCTGTGATCTTCTACAAATATTAGTTGGTCAGACAACAATAAGTAGGTTGGTGTTAGGATATTTAGACACTTAGGAGTTAGTAAGATCTACTTGGTCTATTGTGTCGTTAGGTAAAAGTGTGTTTTATAGTGTGTTTATTTAGTATGCATTAGTATGCATTTGTAGTTAGGAAATCCGACGGTCACGATATGTTCCTGACATAGAGTGATCCGACGGTTCATACTCTCCTCGATCTTAATGGCCATTGATCCGTGGCTTAGCACCCGATTGGTCCATGATCTCTATTTAAAGAGCATGAAGGGTCATTTTTCGATGATCGATTGTGAGAAACTCTCTTGTAAAATCTCTCTGTAATCTTTTATTTTGCATTAATAAACTGCTCCAAGTGGTCACGTTGGCTGGGGTCGTGGATGTTTCCCCATAGGGGTTTTACCACATGAAAAAATCGGTATGTTGATATTTGATCTAGTTATGTGAGTGGTTATTGAAGGTGTTCGCCCTCTGTTGTAATACCTGTGTTGTCGAACATGGTATCAGAGCTTGTTTGAAGACCCGCTCCTGTTGTAGATCGAGATCGTGAAGCCGAGTTGCCTCATCTCCATTTTATGGAATTTACGTACATTTATGGGCTGAGAGGACTGTTCCATTACGTTTGAAGCACTCGTTTCATTCAGGAACACTTTTTGTTTCACTCGAAAAGGTTTCTATTTTCCCAAGATACGACCATTACAGTCAGATCTAGAGGTATAAAGCCTGGATACGCATTTTTTAAATTTCTGCAAAGTTTTATTTTGATTTTATTTCGGTTTGTATTTTTTTATTTCCGAGTTGCTACTCTTTTAGATTTGCGTATGCTCTTTTCCCCGTGCCCTGTGTGATCTCAGCAAATCAAAAACAGATAGGAAAAGGTGCATCTTCCAGGTAAGCTAACCGAGATCTAACCCTTGTTGTCATCGAGAAGTGAAATTTTTTTTCTTGTGTGAAAAGAGTTTTTTTTTAGCATGCTCTCCAAGGTCGTCTTCAACAACAACAACAATCCTCCTTCTGAACATTACAATATGTTTTGCTAGACCATTTGGTTAAAACTTGCCTTATTAA